>CAFUXE010000291.1:119650-154039 GCA_903364295.1 Serranus cabrilla | reverse complement strand
ACCACTTCTGCATCCAGCTGCCGTTGATCTGTGGGACTTACTACTTCACTGAGTTCTTCAACATCCCGTACGACTGGGACTCCATGCCCCGCTGGTCAGTGGAAGCTCAATAAAACACCTGAACGCCTCATTTTCAAAACACCCGGGGTATAGAGTAGAGTAGCTGTGCTCCTGATACACTACACTGACGTGAAATTATACAAAATGAGAGTGATCCCTTCATCACTCTGCATGCATGTAAAACTGCTTTACATGTAAATAATAATGATAATTAGATCGAGATCAACTGATGTTGAAAGATACAGTCAAATCTTTTTGTTTAGATAAATGCATCTGCAGATCTATGAACAACAGATTAAACTATTTTATTACATGTATTTATGTAGCAACTTTCATACATGGGATGCAGTTTAAATGTATTAAAGTCAAAATACTTTTTTTGTCCCTCAGTGGGCAATTCAAGGAGCAGAAATACACCAACAATTCACACATAATCTACACAGAAGAAGAGGAAAATAGCACCATTATCATCTATCTACGTCCTGTTGGACTCAAACTCATGTCTTGCCTTCTGACTTGATCTTTGCTTGTGTTGAATTAACTCTTAAATATACGTCGCTTTGGAAAAAAAAACATCTGATAAATGACATTGTAGAATTTATAACTTTACAAGTATGACACTCAAAAAGTGCTTTACAAATAAAACAAAAAATGTAATTTAATGGAGACAGTTTTTTATGTTTTTCTGTTCACACGAGGTGGCTAAGTTACGCTCAAATGTTAGACTGAATTTTAGTGAGGAGAAACACACACTTGACCTCTGATCTCAAGATATCTGAATGAAAATGTGTTCACACAAGTCTCTTGTTTACAGACATGCCCACTTTATGCTGATACCATAGAGTGTGAGGCAAAAACCACACAGTTTTACTCATACAGAACAAATAGTAATATTTCTATAATGGATGTAATCTTGTTTTTCAAAGATTTTATGCAAACAGAATATGAACAATGTCGCAACGAATAGGTACACCAACAAAAGTCACACTGGAAATGTCCCTGTTGTGGGACTAATAAAGGAATATTTTACCTTATCTCATGTTAAACTTCTCTCTGCTCTCTCTGCTCCTGCAGGCCGTACGTCCTCGCTCAGTGCTTCGGCTGCGCTGTCGTTGAAGACACCTGGCACTACTTCCTCCACCGCCTGCTGCACCACCGCAGGATCTACAAATACATCCACAAAGTCCACCACGAGTTCACCGTGAGTCCGACACACACACACACACACACGATAAGATGAATAAACACAAGCAGAACACTGTCAGGTTCATCTCCTCACTGAGGAGTCACTCATTAACAAACACTCACACGTGTGTCTCTGTGTCCCTCAGGCTCCGTTCGGCATGCAGGCGGAGTACGCTCATCCTGCAGAGACTCTCATCCTGGGAGCCGGTTTCTTCATCGGCATCATGATCTTCTGTAACCACGTGTTCTTCCTGTGGGCCTGGGTGTCCTTCCGCCTGCTGGAGACCATCGATGTCCACAGGTAGGACACACTTTCTTTGTTTTTTTCTGCACTTTACTTCCCTCTCTGCAGGTAGAAATAGAGCCACGTCATGCCGGTAATTGCTCTGACTCTAAAGAGAGAAAACATTTAGTTAAATTGCTGAAGAAACAGCAGCTGTTTGACACGATAGTTACATGAGAATCTGCACGTTTCACGTCATGTAAATTCACCCGTGATGTGTGAGGTCGACCAGCAGAGGGCCACAGAGAGCAGAGTCACATACAGCTTATTATTTTAATTCATGTATATGTTCCTATTATTTTAATTTTACATACATACATTTATACTGGAGACTTACATGAACACACAAAAAGAAGACACAAAGCTCATAGACTGCAGTGGCATCAACAACACTACAAATTATGTATTTAACTCTACATGATTTCATACCTACTTTTTTATTTTTTTATTGTATTGATGTTGTATTGTCGTTTATTGTTGTTTTCTTGTAATGCCTTTCTGTGGTTTTGTTTCTTTCTTATCTAAAAAATTTATTTTTGGTCCAGCAGCAAATTTTCTATTTGCTGCTGCGTGGACCAATGAAGAAACCAGTACATTTTGGAACAAATCTGAATTATTTTTGACTAAAATTAACATTTCAATATAGAACATTTGCCTTCAAAGTGTCAACATAATTTCTAACCTCTGGGTAGCAACACAAGGAGAGAACCAAAATATCTTAAGTACCACCTTTAAAAAATACACATTATTGATCATTTCATGTCACACCAGAAACAATTTATTTTGTTTTTAACTTGATTTTTGACTCTTAATATCTCTCTCTCTCTCTCTCTCTCTCTCTCTCTCTCAGTGGTTACGACATCCCTCTGAACCCGCTCCACCTGATCCCGTTCTACGCCGGCACCCGTTTCCACGACTTCCACCACATGAACTTCGTCGGAAACTACGCCTCCACCTTCACCTGGTGGGACAAACTGCTGAAGACGGACAACCAGTACAGCAAGTTCATGCAGAAACAGGGAGACAAGAAGGAGCAGTAAACCTCTCTGTTCCTCCTCTCTCCTGCTCTGTCAGGAGGGACACACAAACACTGCTGCTTTCCTCACACACACACACCAAACGTGTGCTGGTTTGTAAACCGGACTGCAGGTTGACTTCAGTCCGTCTTTTGTGCCTTTTGGAAACAGAAGTATTTTTATGCTGGCTGAATAAAAACCATCAACATCCTCATTTTGATTTGTTGCTCTGCTTTGTCATTAAATGAAAAAAACAGTTTGTACCGTGTTACTTTCTTGTGAATTGCTTTCGTTTACCTCTGAATGTCTGAGCACTTTAGCGCTTCCTCTTCAGTTAAACTGAGTCACGCTTCAGAGGGAACTGACTCTCTGAGACTCGGTGCCGACTCCTGAAACAAGTCGGACATGTGTGATACAAATGCATGTAAAATATTTGGATGGAAAGGGTTTGGCTGGTGTGGAACTCCCAGGTTTTTTTAATCCCACTTTGTTTAAGACTGTATCAAATAAATAAATGCTGTTCTGATTTTACAAAAACCTTGAACATGTTTTTTTTTTGTTTTTATCATAACTATAAAACAAGAGCTTTTCTCTTTTTTTTTTTGCAAAAGTTGACACAAAAATTATTGCCCACACAGACACATTTATCACAGAACGGGATCACTGATAGTTTATATATTTAGAGTAGAATAGAGCGTTTTTATTGATATTGCATGTTGCACAATACATTTTCCTTTTGCAGCTCCTGAAACGGTGCATTAACATTCAAAACATGCACACACCACACACACACTTACATGCACTGGCTGTACTGATAAATAATATTAGAAATGTAATAATAAGTGGCATATCAGAAGCTACTATTTGTCAGATGCTGCTGCACCCTATGGATATATAACTGCATGATATATACAGATATAACCACACATATATAAACGTCTCTGTTTCAGATTAACATCATAGATTTCCATCTTGTCTGCAAGTGTTTTTATGTTGTTTCACTGTAGATACTGTTCAGTGTGGGCTGATGGGGGAGGTGGGTGATTTTTGTGTGTGTGTGTGTATGTGTGTGTGTGTGTATGTGCTTGAAAGTTCCCTCCATCTCCTCTCTGCTGCACTGTGGACACACCCCTGCTGCTGCATCAAGTCAGCCGGCAGCAGCAGCGACCCAACAGGAAGTGAAGAGTCGAGATCTAACATGAAAACACGATTAATTTAAGGTAATTAGACTTCTTTAAAAAAATATATTATTGAACTTTATAACAGTATATTTAAAAGATAAAAAGCTGCTGACATAAATGCATCAAAACAAATAATCATATACATAAAACAATCTGAGTGTGGCCTTTTTGCATAACAAGTACTTTTCAAAGTTTAAGTACATTTTGAGGCCGATACTTTTGTACTTTTACTGAAGTAAATTAATGCAGGACTTTTAATTAGCAGAGTAATTTCACAGTGTGGTATTAGTACTTCTACGTGACTAATACCATCTTACGGAAGCCCTAAGCGGCCATGTTTTTTTTGTTTGTTTTTTTGTTTTCCTGAAATTTTCTTTTGTTTTCCTGAGATTTTTTTTGTTGTTGCCTGGTTTCTTCTTCTTCTTCTTCTTCTTCTTCTTCTTCTTCTTCTTCTTCTTCTTCTTCTTCTTCTTCTTCTTGAGATCACAAAAAAAAATCTCAGGAAAACAAAAACAAAAAACCTCTGGAAAACAAGAAAAAAATCTCAGGAAAAATAAAAATCTCAGGAAAACAAAAAAAAAATCTCAGGAAAACAAAATAAAAATCTCAGGAAAACAAAAATAAAAATATCAGGAAAACAAAAAACATGGCCGGGCTTAGGGCTTCCGTACCATCTGCTGCAGAGAAAATATAGTATTTATTTTGAAACTTTTGACCGGATGTGTGAATCTTGAGCGAGTCTTGACGGTGGAGGCAGTCTGCGCTCAGGTACAGCAGCAGCATCACACAGACGGAGGGAGAGAAAGAGAGAGAGAGCGAGAGAGAGAGCAGCAGAGGGAGAGATATTTATAGCCTAAAGCGAGGCTGCAGCACAGAGATAAGGCTTGGTACCAAGCCGCAGGCAGGCACACAGACAGGGCTTAGGGAAAAGCAGGACACGTCAAAAATGAACCAGTTCACTCGGGTAGTTTTGTTCGGGGCCGCGCTGGTCGCACTGGTCGGCGCCGCCGGTACCGAGGGGGAGATCTCCTTCGAGTACCACCGCTACGAGGAGCTGCGGAAGGCGCTGGTGTCGGTGTGGCTGCAGTGCCCGACCATCACCCGCATCTACACCATCGGGGAGAGCTTCGAGCGCCGCGAGCTGCTGGTGCTGGAGATGACCGACAACCCCGGGACGCACGAGCCTGGTCAGTTTTACGCATAAGTCTGCTTCATAATGCGGTGAATGTGCTCCCCCCCTCCCCATCCCCTCTCCCCATTTTGTCCCCGCTGTTTCTCTTCATATTTTAGACACCCAGCACCACATGCTGTGATAACACAAACACATCACGCGCTAATGCGCATCGCAGCCTGCCGTGGCTCTTATTTAATTTTGGTTTTGTGAGCTGAAATGAGCGGAGGACGGCAGAGGTGGAGCGCAGGTGTGTCGTGCGTGCAGCAGTGAGCGCAGCAGGGGCCTGCTGCATCACTTCAGAGGAATCTAGATGATAGATTGTGGGATCAGCCACGCAAAGCCGCCATTTTGCTGGTTGATAAAGATCTCTTCGTGCTTATCCCGAGTCGTGATGCTGAGAAAAAACATCCTAAAGGCGGGGTGGATCTTTGCTCATTGCTCACTGGGCTGCGTTTTTTAAAATTAACATCCCTCCAAATTAACAGCAGATGTATCAGCAGTGCTGGCTGCAACATATCATGGAGAAATACTCCTTTCATGGCATTCAAAGGATGAAGCCTTTGACTGAATATTAAATGAAGCCCTCACACAGTTATAATGTCCTTTAGTGGATCCACATCCTCTCCATCCCTGCTTCATGCTGTCAGGACTGAAACCAGACAAGTGAGCAAATGTGTTGGTTTGAAGGGCAGTTTACACATCAGCCACAGGAACTACAAACCACATCTGCTGTTTTTTTAGATGCAGAGCTCCTTCTCCTTTTCTTATGTCACGCCTAAACACAGGAGAAAAACCACACCAAGTGTATTTCTTTTGCATTATCCCTCAACGGTTGATGTAAGACTGCAGCGTCACTTTCAAATAAGAGCGACATGACACCAGAATTTAAAACTTTGATGCAATGCTAGTATAGGAAAACGATACCTGATACCTCTCACGAAAAAACCTCCTAAACACACTAAAAGGATCATATCTTTTCCCTTTATTTAAATGAACAACCTGCACTGGATACATGCCAACACCCAGTTCAAACAACGCAGCTTTGGGATGAAAATCTGACTGTCGATCTGTTTTTTATAGCTTGGTTCTTTCATAAATGTGGATATTTTACCATTTTAAGCCTGTGATATTGAAATAATAAGATAAGAGATAAGATATTCATGTATTAGCCTGACAACAGGGAAATCTTCAGTGTAACAGCTGCAAAAAGTGTGCAGCAAAAATATATCAATTAAATAACAATAAATAGAAACTAGTCGATTAGTCGACTGGTAGGTCGTTCTCTAAGACACATTAATGCTTTTGCATGATTCTTTGCAGAGAAACTCAGTTAGTTAATTAGTTAGTTGACACAATCGTAGACTGTTAGTCGAATTTGTTTAGTTGTGGACGGTCCTATAGGAGACATATAATTCATATGATGTTTCAGGATATTGGCCATAAAACAGCAGGAGGAGATAATATAACTCAAATGTCACCGGACAGTATTAAATGCTGATATTCTGCATTTTGTGTCGACATTTAAAAGCTTTTTGGATAAAATACTGAAAGCCAAATTCTCTGCAATGTTCCTTTACTTTTTCCATCTTGTGTTTTATTTCATGCTGGAATTAAATAACACTTTGTACCATTCAGTATTTAAATTCTTGATCCAAAATGGATTGAAATTAGCTTTTAATTTCAAAAGTCTGATTGGACAAAATCAAACATTTGACCATGTGGCTTTAATGTAGTACATTCCCAAAAATACATGCCAGTTTTATCACACTTGATGCCATGTATTTTATGTTTTTTAATAATAATTTGAACATGTAAATGACAGTTATCAGAGCATTAATGTTTCAGAAACAAGACTCAATCGTCTAACAATAAAGTAGCTTTAAGTGCTGAAAAAACAAATGTTTAAATGATTAATTATGACAGTTTTTAGACTGAGAACTCAAGGACACATTTTTTTAAAAACTATTTCAGGATCAGAATCAGATTTTTTGGCTGCGTACACAAACATAGAATTTGATGCCAGTTAACATGCTTGAGTGGTGTGATATGGTGCAAATAATGGAGATTTGAATGAAATTTTTTATAAGTATTTACATTAAAAAACAAGTGCAAAGTATATATATTCCAATGATGCTTCAATTTCTCAACCCCACAAACTAAAAATCCAGTCCCCAGCCAGTAAAACTTGTGCTGTAGGTGTTGAAAACATTGCACTTTGTGCTCCTGATAGTGTGTTGACACCTATTATGCAGCATGAATGGATTAGCCTGTCGCACATCTAACCTTAATGAACGTCTGAGCACGGGTCAGAGTGTTTCCTGTCCAGCTCTCCCAACAGGAGATTTAACGGTTACATACAACAGGAAGTGATTAATTTCGTCCTGGAACAGAGGCCTCGAAAGAGAAAGAAAACAAAAAAAGCCTGTAATTACATTATATATGTTTTACAGTGTAGTTTGTGGTGTTTAAACTGTACGTCTCATGTACGGCGTTTGTGTGTAAAGGTGTATTTTCTTCTCTGGGTGTTTTGTGTGGTCTGAACGGTGCACCACAGGTTGTGTGTGTTTAGCTGCCTGCTTGGTCACAGAGTCTAATGACCGTATGTGCGTACTAAATAAGCCCGTAATAGTCCGGTGGGCGTGCGCCGGCATGAGTCACAGTAGCGCTGTGGAGACCTTATTACTACCAGATGAGTTTCCAAGCCGCCACAGGGGCAGCACCTCCCTCCTCCTCCTCCCCTCTCCTCCCCTCTCCTGTCCTTCCACCTCTGCTGAGCAAAACATCCAGAGCAAGAAGGAGGGGGATGAAACAGAGAAGAAGAAGAAGCTGACAGGTTAAAGGAGAAGGGAGGAAAAGGAAAAATATGATGATTTCAGTGTCAGATAAAATATAAATGTGTGAAATCTGCAAAGTCTGAAAGCTTCCCCTTTAAATTTCCGCTTTTTAACCAATATTTTACCAGAGCCAAATTCTCTGCAATCTTCCTTAACTTCTTCTTCCATTTTGTGTTTAATCTCATAAATAAACTTTGTAGCATTCAGTATTTTCCATCCTGATAAAGGTTGTCAGTCACAATTTCAATTCTAAATCCAAAATGATTGAAATTAGCTTTAAATTTCCAAAGCAGGATCGACAAAATCAAACATTTGACCAGGTGGCCCAATATACCAGTTATATTACACCTGATAGCATGTATTTTATCTATTTAAAGAATCATTTAAACATATAAATGACAGTTTCTATAATCTAACAAGAGTTTAGCCTTCAGTGCTGAAAAACCCAAATGTTTAAATTGTAAATTGTGACAGTTTTAGACTGTGAGAACAGGAATATTTGATCTGACCTCGCAGTGTGTTGAAACTCTAAGGTGGAGCTGAAATAGCAGTTGCCGAGGCAACAGATCGGCTTAGTGCACTGAGCTGACTGGCAGCTCGTGGTTGGCTGGCTGGACGATGGTCCTGAGCTCCTGCATCTGTCAGCGAGCAGCCATCTGTCATACACTGCGGCACAGGAAGTGCCTATAGCCCGGAGTGTAAACACTCTGGTTACATATTAATATACATCACATGCAGCGTGGAAAGTAACTCAACTTACTCAACTACTGTTCCTAAATAATCTGTAGGCAAGGCAGGTTTATTTATAAAGCACAGTTCAGCAACAAGACAGCTTACAAAACAATCAAAGCAATCAAAGCCAGAAGAATCAAAATAACATGTTCAAATAGAATAAAACTATAATTCAATTTACAGTGCAGTAGAACAAATTACTCATTATTTAGTTTAATCAATAGACATAGATATGCTACCTGCTAGCTTAGCAGAAAGATGGGAAACTGGTGGAAACAGCTCACCTGGCTTTGTTCAACTTTCACAAAATCTTTCTACTAGAACCTTTAATTTTAACACACAAAACTTAAGTGTTAAAAACTATATTTTGCGGTTTTATATGTGGTGGACTATGTCTTTGCTAGGCACTGTCCTCAGACTGGTATTGAGGCTCAGAGCCAAGAAATAGTCCTTCGCATTACCCCACATAAAATGTTGAACTTGCATTTCAAGGTATTTTTGTAGGCCAACCTGGAAGTTAGCATCACCATGGGGTCTGTTGTGAATTCACCTATGGGATTTTTGCATTGGACTTTGGATCCTTGTAGAAAATAAGCTCTTTCTTTTGCTTACACGTTTTGTTCAACAGGATCATTTTCACAAATTAACACCACTTTGGTGGTGTTTGAAGCTTTAATGCAGCCGACAGAAGTAAAAAGCTAATGTTATACTCTAGCAGACTACACCATGGCTGATGACTTCAGCTTCTCTACTATTAGCTTCAGACGAAGCTAACCAGCTGTTTAATTTAGCAGACACTTTTATACAAAGTGACATACATTTGAGAGTTCAAAATCTTTGCGGAGTTTGAGAGGACAGACCCCAGGGTGCTAAATTGCTAACTTACTTCCTGGTTTAGTAACTCTTTCCTTTGACGCTCCATTATACGGATTAAACAAACTGGATTTATAAATTGTTAATGAGTGAGCTTTGGAGGTGCTGGTTGGCAAGTTGTGTTGTCTTTGGACAAAGCAACGCAAGTTGTTTTCTCCTGATTTCTTTGTCTGTGCTTAGATAAGCTAACTGCTGTTATGGATAACCAAGCGACCCTAGTAACTAGTAACTGTGTCACATAGGTGAGTTATTCCACCCTTCTTAAAAGGTCAAATGCTTCTGTGAGATGCTACCGCATTTACAGGGTCACTCTCTAGTCCGTAACATCAGCTGCTAGCTTAGCATGTTAAGCGTATATATATATACAGTATTACAAGAGTCTTCTTATCTATCTCTTTACCAGAATTAGCCAAAATGTCAAACTTCTGCTTTGTGTTTGGCTACTTAGTTGTACCTTAATATTTCCGTGATATGCTACTTTAAACTTTTATTCAACTTCAAAAGGAAGTCTACTTTTTACTCCACTATTTCTTTTGGATGGCTATAGTTTCTTCTTAACCATAAGGACATTAAAAATGAGCTTTTCTGCAGACTAAACTATCCAACAGTGTCAAATAAAAATGTGAATGCATATATAATACAATTCAACAATAATATATGGTGGTGATGATGTATGTTTACAATGCAATAGCTCTGACTGCTTCCACTGAACACGGTTATCATTTGAAGGTGTGTACTTCTTGCAGCTGGGTCATATCTGAGAGCTGAAAAGAGGGGCTTCCCCCCAGTGGGACCGCTCTGGCTAAACTCTTTTGACTCTCATGTCTGGAACTATTTAGGAGGCTTCTGGTATTAGGAGAAACCCTATCTTGTAATGGGGTTGGCTTTGTCTGAAGGTGCAAAAAAATGTTTGAAAAAATCATGTCAGTATCAGGCCCTGATTCATATAGTCTGCTGTAGACCATCTCATGTGGGGGGAAAGACGACAGAGGAAGTATGTAATCCTCAGTGAGCACGCACACAGATGCTCAGTCAGAGTGTAACAGCCAGACACACTGCTGGATGTGGTCGTATCATATGACATATTGAATGTAAAGTGAAACACAGGCAGACGTGGGTTTAACAGCACGCTTTACAATGCAGGAGAGGAGGATATGTTTGGACATTTTAGCTGCGAGAAGAGATAGCAAAAACAGCTGAGGGGAAGGACGAGCCGATGGAAACGCAGATAGAAAAGAAAGGAATGATGATTGAGAAAACGGGACCTGGAACAGGAGTGTCAGGGTGACGAGAGAGAGACGAGAGGGATGGGCGAAAGAATGTAGAGGGAATAAGGTCGAGGGAGAAACGGAAGGAAGATGAGAGACAGACCGAGTCATCAGCCAGAGGTCATTTATTATACATCAGACATCAACATGCATCCTCCCCCTCTCTGCCTGCACGCCCTCACTTCTTCTTCTTCTTCATATTGTTTCTCTTTTTCTACCGCCAAAGCTTCATTTCTGTTTCTTGCTATATCCTGCACGTTCCAGTTGTCTTTCTCTTTCCACCTTTCCTTTTTTTCCCAATATTTGCAATCTTACAGTTAACCTTTGCGTGGTTTGCATATGCTGCATCACAACATGCTGCAAGACGTCATGCTGTTTATTGGCCCAACACAGCTAAAGTCACTCCTTCTTTCACTCCCATCTGCAGGTTTTCTGTTTTATAACTCTTTTTCAAAAAGCTGAAACATGTCGATGGGTTTTCCATTTTCAAATCCTTTCACCAGACAAATAACAGCAGATATTTTGTTCAACAACGGCAGCTCCAACATGGCTGTGAGGATGTACCAGCAGCTGAGAATCATGGGGTTTGTTGTTGGTGAATAGGAACAAAATTGTCATTGTTTTACCTCTTGCCTAAAACAAATACGTTTTTCTTATGTCTTTACAACACTAAAGACACATTAATGTAGAATATGAACACCAAAACATACATACTGAATCTGAAATCTATTCACATCAAACTTTGCGCCACATGATTGCTTTTATTCAACGCAAACACATTAATAAAAAGTAGACATTAATAAAAAGTTCCAGGGTTTTGTGGGTCATTCACATATTTGTCCAAGTGAATATTGGTCTGAAAAGTCTGGTGTTATTTGTTAATAATTTCCTCGGACGTCCAAGCCCAAAGACGTCAGTGAACAGAGAGGCTGAAGGCGCCACAGAGCGATCGATGTGACATCTCAGCCCATGTATGCTGAATTCACCGACATGTCAGGGGTTATATTGTTGATTTGTTATGCTCTCAGTACTTCACTTGTGTTTTTTTTTTTTGCATTTTCTTGTGCACAGAAATTTAAATATCCTGTGCACCTGTGGACTACATATTAATGTGCCAACACAGCAGGTGTTTGTTTTGTTTTGTTAAAATCTGAAAGCTTGAAAATGAAATATAAAAAAAGACACAAATCTCCTTGAGTAAAAGAAGTACATGTATCTGCTATTATATGACCCAGCTTTTAGCTTTTTTTTCTTTTTTCTTTTCCCTCATCGGCCACTTTTTCAGCTTGAAAAATGTACCTAATAAAGTGACCAGTGTGGTCTTCTGCTGCTGTAGTCCATCTGCTTCAAGGTTGGACGTGTTGTGTGTTCAGAGATGGTCTTCTGCAGACCTTGGTGATAACAAGTGGTTTTTTGAGTCACTGTTGCCTTTTTATCATCTTGAACCATTCTGACCAGTCTCCTCTGACCTCTGACCTCTGGCTCACAGGATATTTTCTCTTTTTCTGCCCATTGTCTGTAAACCTGAGGGATAGTTGCATGTGAAAATCCCAGTAGATCAGCAGCTTCTGAAATAAGAAGTTTGTCTGCATGCCTAAATGCATTGAGCTGCTGCCTTGTGATTGGCTGATTAGATACTTGTGATGAAGAGCAGTCGAACAGGTGTACCTAATAAAGTGGCCGGTGTCTCTGTGATATCAGGTGACGCAGCTGGAGTCATTCAGAGCTAACAAACGAGCAGGAGACGGGCAGACAGACAGACGTGGAGTGTTGATTCGTCTCCCTGAGCACCTGCCCCTGTCAGGGTTGCCATGCGACTGAGAGCTCTCTAATGCGGTGTTTCCCTAATGACGTCGCAGCTGCAGTCATTATAACGTGGTCACCTAGGAGACCGTATTGATCACCTGCCAGATAGTTTTTTTTATCATCCTTGACAAAGCGTAAGATGATGCAGTGTTTTTCTGTCAGCCTCAGATGTGTTATATCGACCTGAATGATGAAGCTGTGCCACATCGCACTTTTACACACAATCAGGACAGATACACTGCTGAGACAAATTTAAGACCTATCGTCAAATAAACATGCTAGGTTTTCATACATTGATACAAAGAAAAAGGAAATGAGCTTGCAAAAATGCAAAAATGCACCGTCTCTTTCAAGCAAAAATAGATGTGAAAAAAGCCAAAAGCATCTTTATTATATACGTAACAAACAGTTCTGGTAATTAACTAAACATTTAAATTAATATAAATAGAGGCCGACAGATATCTGTTGTCTGATATTATCGATTATCATTATCGGTGTATAAGCTATCTAATAAGTGCCATTATGGAAACTTTTTTTACACATTATAAAATACAGAAAATGTTATTCAGAAATGGTGTTAGCCAATTTTTTTTTAATAGTCAGCAATTGACTGAAACTGAACTGTAATGATGCTTATTTGGCTGTTTATTTGACTCCCATTTATTCTTAATTTTCTCAGTTATCGTTTGCAGAATTGGCTGACAATGATATATATTCTTTGTATAATAATATATAACTATGTTATTTATTATTTAATAAAGTTTTAAATATGAGAAAGTAGCTCTCTTGGTACATTTGCAGAGTGGTTAGAAATCGATGCACAATCCATAAAAAAAGTCTATTTTCATTCCAGCAAAAAAAATCGGTCACTGTATTAGTTATTGATTGAATTTTCACCCTCTACAATCAGTATCGGCACAGGTTTAAAAACTCCCATATCAGTCGGACTCTACTCAAAAAGAAAATGCACTATCCAGCTTCTGCAATGTCAAACTTTGCTACTTTTTTTATAAACTTAGCATTTGGGGTTTTTTGACTGATGTTCGGACTAAACAAGACATTTACATGAGCTCTGGGAAACTACGTAAACTTCTTTTTTCTTACCATTTTCTGACATTTTATGAACTAAACAAGTCCTGTTCTTGGTTGCAGCCCAAAAAAATGAATGCTCCATCTAAAATATGGAGAACATAACCCTTTTCTTTTCGCCTTGAAGAAGATCCTTGAAGGTCAACATGCTGCGTCCTTGAATTTTTGGCAGCTTGCAGTAATTAGTGTGCGGACTGCCCCTCCTGTGCCTTTGTATGCTGCTGCTGTCGTCCTGTGTCTGTACCCAATTTGGCTTGTATTTTTTGCTTTAAATTCACGAACACTGGCACTTTTGTGCGTTTACCGCATATGAAATGATCCAAGTTATAAATTAGGACATGTCAAAAAGAACTTCTTCTTTTCTCTGTTACTGCGAGTGTGCGGATACGTGTTTCCACAAGAGAATAAAAGCTCTGCAAGGTACAGACAGTTTGACAGAGGAGAGGAATACATTTAGAAAAAGAGAGAAGACACATTTGTCTCTAGAGGGGAAAATGACATTTTGATTTATTCCACCTACACAGTGACGCATCATGCTTTGCCTTTGTGCAAAAGTGCCCTCTCTGATCAAAATGTGTGTGTAAAAAGAGTAAACAGAGCGTTACCGAAGCGTGAGAAAATGACCATTAGTGATATTAACACAAAAGAATTCATGCAGCGAGTTATGATTAACCCGCCTCCCGCCTGCCCTGCAGCTTAAATTCATTAATACCTGTGTGTGCTGGAGACAGGAAAGGTCTCTGAGCATCTGTGTAAAAGCTTGAATCATACTAACTCACTTCGGAGAGTGCAACTTCAAAGTGTGTGTGCGAGTGTACGAACGTGTGCGTGCATGTGTTTGACAGCTCTGTCAGGCCCCTGAAGCCTGTAAAAGCCATTCACCAACACCAGAACAGAAAGAGTTAATTGTAGTCTTGAAATCATTAGTAGCAACTCGCAGAGAAACCAGCGTTTAAAAATAACCTGACGACCAGATGTGTGCTGGGCGGTGTGTGTGTGTGTAGCCACGGGGATACATCAAACACTCACAGAAATACGCTAAAATGGATCAAAAATATGCAAATTGAGTGAAATTACTGACACACATTTACACACTTGCATCTTGAATTCATTATGTTTTCTACAGGCTGAGACTTAAATTCAAGGACATAAAATGTTTAAATCGAAGAAAAAGATTCCCTGAAAAGTATAAAAAACAATAAAACACACACACACACAAAGCCCCTCAATAAAAACTGAACCCCTGCTGTAATCTGGCTCGAAACACACACACACAAACAGACACACATACCCTCACCATCTGCCGCTTTTGGGCTTCATTTCATAACTGATCTGAACAAAAGACTGTTTTATGTATTTCTAAGCATTCAGAGGAGTTCCTTTATTCTTTCTCAGCCACAGAAAGCCACTAATCTTTGGTCTGTAGTTAATCAGAGGAGCGTGCACACTGTAGCTCATACTCTTCAGTCTTCATCATTTTGTTTTCAGGCTTTATTTAACTCCTTCTTTCTTGCTAAAGTGTGTGTATGTATATTATTGCATGCATGAAAAGACTCAGAGAAATGCAGAAACAGTTAATTGGTATATTAAACAGATGGTTAGAGCCTTAAAACACAACTTTACAGGACATGCACATATAAATAACTCTCATATGTAAAACCAGCAAAGTAAGTAAACAGAAAGCCGACTCGTCATGTTTTTATGTCCGTAAAAAGGAGTCAAATCCTTTCAGAAAGCATCAGTATCAGTGGTGTAAGATGTAAATAATTTAATTTATTAATGGTCATTGAATTATTTAAGTCATTTATCAAGAAAAGAATGGCAAATAGTCTCTGGCTCAGGCTTCTCAAATGGGAATATTTGCTGCTTTTCTCTTGAAAAAGGTGCCAAAACTAATGCTAACTAATCAAGCTAAACACACTTGCAGTTAAAGTTTAGGATTAGTGGGTTCAATAATGCTCGAAAGTTAGGCTAAATTTTGTTGAGGGAAAAACTGACATGGCAAAAATCAGCCAAACAAGGACACAAGGAGTCAAATACTTGCAGTAAGCATCAGTATAAGTGGTGCAAGATTTAAAGTATTTAGTTTATAAGTGGCTAAGTGAGGTGACAGAAAATCAATCGACAGCTGTTTTGATGTTCATTGAATTATTTTAGTCGTTTATCAAGAAAAGAATGCCGAAAGGCTTCTCAAAATTTGAATATTTGCTGCTTTTCACTGTATATCTTAAAGTTTAGGATTAGTGGCCTTTTATGTCTTTACAGGAAGAAATGATGCTGCCTTTAGGGTTTTAATAATGCTCAAAATTTAGGCTACATTTTCAGTGAGGGAAAAACTGACCTTTTCAAAGGGGGTCGTTGACCTTTGACCTCAATAAATCTAAATAGAAATGGGTTGTAAGGGTAACCTCTCTTTACATACATGTCCACTCTATGCTATTCTCATGCAGTACAATTGTGTTATTTTCACCTTTTTTTAAACATGGATAATTCTGCACACGTGTCTTTTTATATGTTGCATAAATACCTCCTTTTGTAACACCGTGTCCTGGAGTCTCCTGAGCTGTAGTGAAATCTGATCCCAGACCTGTCACTCCTGCAACATTCAGGCAGAACAACAGTGACAGTGTCGATCCCTAATCCACTGTCTGTGGGTCATTATTGTCCTAAATGGAGCTCTGGACTGCAGAGTTAAATTGTGTTTAACCTTTCAGCTGATGAGTCAGTGTGTTTGTCACTGCAGGAGTGTGACGACCCCGAGTCTAATGGTGTGTGTGTGTGTGTGACAAGTGACAAGCCTTATCAGTGGTGAAGCTTCTTGGTACAAAAGAGCCAGGTATATGTTTCCGTGATGACTGAGTAAAAGACTTGCTCTTACATTGGGGCGGCTGTGGCTCAGTTGGTAGAGCGGTCGCCCACTGATCGGAAGGTTGGTGGTTCGATCCCTGACCATGGCAGCCTACATGTCGAAGTATCCTTGGGCAAGATACTGAACCCCAAACTGCTCCCGATGCTGCGTTCATCGGTGTGTGAATGAATTCCTGATGGTGGCAGGTGGCACCGTGTAGGGTAGCCTCGGCCACCAGTATGTAAGGGTGAATGAGCGCAGTCTGTAGTGTAAAAGCGCTTTGAGTGGTCGCAAAGACTAGAAAAGCGCTATATAAGTACAGTCCATTTACCATTTACCATTACATTTATTGTGACATTTCTCTTAGCTGCTGAAAGGTGTGTCAGCCTTGTGAAAAATCTCCTTTTTTTTACCTAATATTCCAGTTTGTCTCATTCCAATTCAGTTCACAGTATCACTCTGAGACGCCAAACAGATGAAGATGGCATACTTAATGTAGGATTGAAGGTGTGTCTGTGCCGCAGTAACGCGGCAAGTGTCTGTTTCCTCCCTACAGGTGAGCCCGAGTTCAAATACATCGCCAACATGCACGGCAACGAGGCGGTGGGCCGAGAGCTGCTCATCTACCTGGCTCAGTACCTGTGCAACCAGTACCAGCAGGGCAACGAGACCATCATCGACCTCATCCACAACACCCGCATCCACCTCATGCCCTCCATGAACCCAGACGGCTTCGAGAAGGCCGCCTCACAGGTGATGACACAGCACGACAACAAAACCACAGCGACACACAAGCCTGATCCGAGGATTTAGCACCAGACAGATTAAGCTTACAAAGACAAACAAACATCGACTCCTGGCTTTAATTCACACGTACGCAGCAAGAATAGTGATTATTTAAGCTTCTGTCCTGTGTGTGTCTGAACACATCTCTTCCTGTTTCCTGCTCAGCCCGGAGAGATCAAGGACTGGTTCGTGGGCCGCAGTAACGCACAGGGCGTCGATCTGAACCGCAACTTCCCCGATCTGGACCGCATCATCTACATCAATGAGCGGGAGGGCGGAGCCAACAACCACCTGCTGCAGAACATGAAGAAGGCTGTGGATGAAAACTCCAAGGTACAGAAACAGACAGCAGGAGTGGTAAATTAGCAAAAAAACAGTGGTGACAAAAGTACAAAAGTATCAAAAGTAAAATACTTTTTATGCAGAATGGACCCACTTAGATTGTTTTATATGTTCCAAATATATGATATTATTATAATTATTGTTATTGATGCATTTATGTAAGCAGCATTTTTATTTTCTTAAGGTAGAGCTCATTTTAACTACTTAAATTTACTTTTACAATTAACAGGTTTAATTAAAAAAAAGTCAAATCACTTTAAATTTAGCATGTTTTTTATGTTAAATCTCGACCTGAAAGTAACTAAAGCTGGCAGCTAAATGTAGTGGAGTAAAAAATACAATATTTGCCTCTAAATGAAGTGGAGTAGGAGGATAAAGTTACATTTAATGAAAATACAAATACAGCAAAATTGTACTTTATGTTGCTGCTATTTGTTGTCAGAAAATGCAATGAAAAGAGCAAAACAAGAAAACATTACCTGGGAATACTTTCTGAATTAAATACCTGCTGGTAAGAACTCAGGTCCAAATGTATTCTTATTTATTTATTCTTACAGAACATGTAACTCTTTATAAACAGGTCACAAATATATAAAGTATCATTCAAATGACTCAGTCAGGGCTAAAAAGTGCACTTGTTAGTGTCAATTTTAAGTAAAAAAAATACAGTCATTAATAATAATCCAATAATACACTTAGAATATATAAAACTATCTGAGTGGGGCCATTCTGCATAACAAGTACTTAAATTTTCGTCCTGATACCTTTGTACTTTTACTTAAGTAAGTTTTGAATGCAGGACTTTTGCTTGTAGTGGAGTAATTTCACAGTGTGTTTTTAGTACTTTTACTTAGGTAAAGGATCTCAATACTGTTTCCACCACTGGTTTTTTAAGTATTAGTAACTTACGTGTGTTTTTTCCTTTGCAGCTGGCTCCAGAGACCAAGGCAGTGATCCACTGGATCATGGACATCCCCTTCGTCCTCTCAGCGAACCTGCATGGAGGAGACGTGGTGGCCAACTACCCATACGATGAGACCCGCACTGGTATGTAAACACACATGTGGACTCACAATCTAAAAAAAACACATTCGTTTTTCAGTTTGACTTGTTAATTGTGTATAAAATGCTATACGAGAATGTTTCCACCGTTTTAATGAGACAAATGTTCGACCTATAAATGAAAAAAACAAACATTTTACTAGTTTTTCTTTGGATTCTCGTAACCCTAATTTAAATCAGATGGAAAATGTTTCCATCCACAGCTTCCTCTGCATTATTAGTTAAGTAAACATAATGTGTTTGTGCAGGCACACGTTTAATGTGTTGCAGATGCAGGTGTTTAATTAATCCACACTTTATCACCGTTTAAACACTGTGCACTTGTTTACGCCCTCGCTGTCGTCGCTCCTCTCAGGCTCCACTCACGAGTACAGCTCCAGTCCAGATGATGTGATGTTCAAGTCTCTGGCCAGGTCCTACTCCGTCTACAACCCAGTCATGTCCGACCCCAACCGGCCTCCCTGCCGCAAGAACGACGATGACTCCAGCTTCAAGGATGGCATCACTAACGGAGGAGCCTGGTACAGTGTGCCAGGAGGTAAGACTTAGACACTTATTATTCCTCCCCCCACTTACTGGGTTTTGTTTTCCCACCAAAATGTCTAACTATGTTTGTTCTCCACTGTCTAATGCAACATCTCAAATTAATTTCAGTGTCGCTGTCTCTGTTTCAGGAATGCAGGACTTCAACTACCTCAGCAGCAACTGCTTTGAGATCACTCTGGAGCTCAGCTGTGACAAGTTCCCCAATGAGGAGAAACTCAAGTCCTACTGGGAGCAGAACCGCAACTCACTGGTCAACTACATCGAGCAGGTGAGCAGCACCAGCAGGATCTGAACGTAGTTTCATTTCTGAACAATATATTCAATGTTAATGAATCTCTACAAGGTCACTCTGATTTACCATTCGACCGAATCAAGATGCTCAGCCTCAAGTGAATGAAATGTTCATGGTTTGATACATGAGGTGAATTTAAATCATTATTATATTATTTTCCAACAATATTTTTATTAAATGAAATTCTGCAAACATTTATCTGCACTCCACTATCTGCAAAGAGATAAAAAAAATTATAATGACTTAAATAAATTAAATAAATAAAAACACAGACTTACTCAACAACACAGAGACAACACAGAGAATCTAACAAAGGTTTCTTCACCTTCCTTAAATTTTACACTGCTTAAGTTATGGTTAAGTGTAACTTCAGTGACTTATAAAGTAGAAACTGAAACTACTTTATGGTAAAAATCAAACACTGTCAGGTGTTTAAGCCACAACCCTTCACCTTAACCTCCAAAGATTTATTGTGGCATGACAAAATAAAACCACATCCACCTATGAAAACAACACTGGTTGTCCATGTTGCAGCTGTTTGGATAATTTGTGCATTTTATTCAGGATTTTTTACAGTCAAGTAATGAATAAAGTGAAGGATTTTTGTGTGTTCTCCTTTCCAAAGAGCACAAGGATCTGTACATCCAGCTCCAAACCGACATGTGTCCCCTCCTTCCTTGAATCAAGCCTTGATTCTGCCTCCTTTTGTGCTTGCAGGTTCACCGTGGTGTAAAGGGCTTCGTCCGTGACCTCCAGGGAAACCTTATTTCTAACGCCACCATCTCTGTGGAGGGCATCGACCATGACATCACCACAGGTATCAGCATCCAGTGCAACTTCACACAAGACATTAGCTGTGATGTGAGAAATGTAGTGATGTGGCACCACCTGGTGGACAGAGCTGGTACTGCAGCACTCTGCCAGCAGCTAAAGTGTATTTGCACCTGCTGATCAGATTACAGTGATGCTTTTTGTTGCTTGCTTGCATTTATAAATGAGAAAATCTTTATTTTTTGTAGCCAAAGATGGAGACTACTGGCGCCTCCTGGCTCCAGGAAACTACAAAGTGGCCGCCTCTGCCCCGGGATACCTGACCGTCATCAAGAAGGTGGCTGTTCCCTACAGCCCTGCAACCCGGGTAAGACCCACAGACACTAAAACCTGAGGGATCACTTCATATTTATAAAAGTGCTGCTTACACTCACTTTTATTGTTTTACCTTTTCTTAAACTTTTACTCATTTTAAATTGTTTTTATTGTGTTTATATTATTATGTATAGATATGTATATGTATATATGTATATGTTTCGAAAGGTACTATACTTATAAAAGTTGTTATTATTATTATAATTGGACTTTTTTTTACTTTTTTAAATACTTGTATTCACTATTTTTTTTATCATTCAAATTTGGCTGAGTGATAAATAGTTTAATATTTTTATTCATAAAGTAATTAATTTGCTTTTAATAAAAAATTATAATCATCAAATGCCACTAAATGATATCCATCCAAATAATGTTTGATAATCATTAAAAATTACTAATTATTAGTGAACATTATTAGTTTGTTATTTCATTGTTTGTTAACAGTACAATAATTATTCATTTAGATTCAATGAACTGTTTAATTAATGTTTTTAACCTTAATATGTCAATTAATTAAGAAATTGGAATCTGAAAATAAGAAAAACCCTGGTAACTCATCTTTTTCTTCTTCGTGTCTCCTGTCTGTCTGTGTGTCTGTCTGTCTGTCTGTCTGTCTGTGTCTCAGGTGGACTTTGAGCTGGAGTCTCTGATGGAGAGGAAGGAGGAGGAGCGGGAGGAGCTGATGGACTGGTGGAAGATGATGTCGGAGACACTGAACTTCTAAAGCGTTTTCGGACCGTCCGCACATCGATGTAATATATTCAACATTCTGTGTGCTCGTCCACTCTTGAAAAACAAGAATATATTGTCTCTTTATTTGTTTTGTTCTCTTTCGATCATTATTTTAATTGATTCTTACTGTTTATTAATGTAAAGGTTGGCCTCATACTCCTGTAGAATATCCTGCAGACACATAAACATAAACACTGACGGACACAGGAGGAAGTTTGCAGGCAGTTTGATGGCAGTGAGGTGTTTATTTCTGTGGTATTGTGTTCTTTATCGTACACGTGATTTGGTAACCATGGCACCCATCTATATAACCAATGAGTGACTGAGTAATTGTGTATGTAAAGGAGCTGTTTACATCATTACCACATGGCTCTGTCCAAAATAATTCATAATTTTCTCCTGTTTTAAATGTCTCTGTTTCTCCAGGCTTTAGTATAAATAAAAAAACGCCCTTTTAACTCACAGTAACTGTAAGCTTGCACACACACACTCTGTTTCTCTCTCTGTAATATAAAAACTACAACGCTATGGTTTAGAGAAAATCTGGGACAATAAAAACACTGTAAAATCACTGTAAACATTATATTGTAAACAATCTATACAGGCAAGATCATGTCCCTGTATGTTATTGATGTTGAGATTTTTTTTTTAACTGACTGCAGCACAGCTTTGATTTTAGCACAACATGAATGGTTATAATATATACTGTATTTATAAATTATAGGTATAGCAAGAAATGTGTGGTTTTTGTAACTAATAAAAACAAAAAATCAAAGAAAACAAGGCCAAAACACCTATAAATCTGTCCACCTCAGTCTACCCGAAGCCATTCCTTCGTATGTGCACTACACAGAGATACTGTGGTACATGAGGAGCTGTGGTTGTTTTTATGTTTGTTTTTTTCGAGGATAAATTAACACTAATCTTCTGAGTGGAGACAGGAAGTATAGCTGACTGTATGGATGCAGTTCACCTGGTTTGACAGATTGAATTTATTGAATGTATATCTATAGAAAAAGTTACAAATGTAAAGAATGAGCAGATCAATAAAAATCCCCTCTTTATGTTGTCAAACTGCAGTTGTTTTGCCTTTTTTTTAATAACTTTTTTAACAGCACATTTACGCGTCCTTCCTTTTTTTAGTACTTTATTCTTGAAAATTTTCTTTTTCTTCCAACATGAAAAACAAACAAACAAACAGTACAAACAGTACAAAATAAATAAAGAAGCAAAAAATAAAAATCCTGCCAGCTAATGGCATGATGTAGTTTACTTATTAATGATTCACTCTGAATTTTTTCCTCCCTTGGTGGCATAATCAGATATTACATTCAACCTAAATATATCAATTAAATGAAACATTTGTTGGTTGCAAGGTAATTATATATATATTTGAAATGGGTTGTGTTGGTGCCCCCTACAGCTGACAATGAGCAGTACAATGAAATATTGAGGAGCCTTGCTACAGAGAGGTTTATTACAGTCATGGTTAGGAGGGAAATAACATTCAGGTAAAGTACGTAGTATAAGAATAACATAGGCCTTTGGGCTAATATAAATAATAAATTATACTTAGTTTTTTTTTAACTAATATAGAGAACATAGAGAACATAATGTAATCAAACAATATAGTATTTATTTGTAGGAATTATGCAGGATTTTTTTTTTCGTTTTTTGTGTTTATTTTGTTTCTGTCTGGAGTAATGGAAGCATTATTATTATTATTATTACTATTATTATTATTATTATTATTATTATTATTATTATTATTATTATTATTATTATTATTGTGTTATTTTGCATTATAAACTAGTATACAGTACAAATCGCCCTTTGCTGTAGGGAGTGCATTATATTTCTGAACGCTAGGCGGCTAAAGAACTAAACAAGCTAACAGCAGCGACATCTCCGGTTTGGTAAAGTTATGGCTAACGCGGTGGTAACCAGTCGGTTACATACACACCCAGCACAGGAAGAACAACATTATCGCCCCCCTGAAGCCATGTTTTTGTTTACCTGACGAATGTAAGTCCAATGTTATCTCTTCTTTTTCTCTCTCGTTTGTCCCTAAACATTACCTGAATTAAAGTAACCTTCATCATTAGCCTTCATCGTTAGCTAGCTAAAGATAGTTGACAACTTTGTCGGCAGTTAGTGCTTGACAGATGACCAAACAGTAAGATTTATTACTTTATCTCCCGGGAATAACGATTCATTCACCCATTTGATGAAATATGAATTAAAATATTTAACAACAATTCGCATTCAAGTGTTAAACAGCACCTGAAAATGTAGTTTATTATCACCAGTTAACAACGACGCTGAAGTTGGCCTCAGATTGGCACCTTCTGATTCGGCGGTTAAGTGGAAATTTAAGGGAAACTTAATTTACATTGTTGTGCCACTAATTCTCCGTTTTTACACTTCTTACTGTGAGTAGAGTCTGTGGCACACTTTTACAAGCTTGTGCAAGCTTTATTGCATATGTGAAAGTGAAATAAAGGAAGATTTCACTGCTCTTTTTCCATAATGTAAATTTTTCCCATATGTAAATCACTTTAGACCAGGACCAGATAGAAAACCACTGTACCTGGACTGGTCAAATCTGGACTACATTATCTCAGAGAGGCTAAAGACATATGCAATAAAGGCACATTTCGCAGCTTTTTTATATATGTGGATTTTGGCCCCCATGAAATGATCACATTGGGCCCCACCACTTCACTACTGCAAACCACGCTAACCCTAAAAAACATTAGACTGTGCAGACAAGGATGCAATATTCTGCTTACACTTGAATATACAATTTGATGCAAAACTGTTATGAAATGTGTGAGGGCCTTCTTTTACAGTTTAAAAGGTAATTTAAACAGTCACAGTTTTCATTAGTACGTTCTGTTAATGCCAATGTATAACTTAAACAATAAACGATAAAACTTAAATAAAGATATAGAAACTTTTTCTATCACAATTCATTAATATTATAACTGATAGCATAATGCCACAAAATATTTTCAAACAAATGATAGCTTACATGCTAGTGCTTGAAATCGTATCATAGACAACATTTTTTAATAATGAAAAAATATGCTATCTGAATGTTTGTTTAATTTTATAAAGACACCATGTAGAAAGTGTTCTCTTAGGTGACAGGTTAATAATAAAATGAGTTGTGTGATGCTATCTTGAATGACCACTGATGCTGTGGAGGATTTGTTTTCACAGTAAGAGAAAAACATATGTTAATGTTAAATATTAAACTGAATCTAGGCTCAAGTAGCTTTATTACAAATTAGGTTAAATTATGATAGTTTCAGGGCAAAATGGATTCACAGCCCTCCATGAAAGCAATATGTTTTATTATACTATAGTGGTAAAGTTAAATATAAAACTATCAGGTGTTGTTTGGGGGTTAATATTAGGCCTGTAGTTCTGATGGACAAAGTTGGACAATGGTCATATCTGAGTGTGTTTCTATATGAATGTGAGTTAGATTTTAGCTGTGAATCCGGTTGTACAGGTATGTACTGAATGCCTTACTGTGTCCTGCAGAATCTCCATATATATATTTGTATCCTTCACCCTAAAGCAGGAATGCATTGTTATCCAAGCACACACACACACACACACACACACACACACACACCGCAAGGGTGGCACTTTTAGTCCAACTATGCAGTTGAATCAGCTGTTTTAGCACGAGATGCTAACTCTGCAGATCAATGGCCCCCTCGGTCTATTACTCATACTGGCCCTATTAGCATCTGCTATTAGCATCTCCTCATCAATACCATTGATCAAGCTGCTCTGGCTTCAGGACAGAGCGGGACACCGAGAGAGAGAGTAGAGTAGGATATTAATCTGATCAGACAACAGTCAAATGCAATGTCAGACAACAATAGATGACACAGAACAAGTGGACATAATGCAATTTTAGTTTGCTATACAAATGTGTTGACATTACAGCTGAAAGGGATCTTCGTTTGACAGAAAAATTGACAAGTAAGTCTGTAATTTGAGTAATTTTTTCAAACTAACTTGAGTGAGGGTTTCTTCTGTTCTCTGTCCTGTATCAATCTTTGAGTTTTTTACTTTTGGACTAAATAAATAAGACATATGAATTTACAAAATTGATTTTGTAAATAATGATGGATATTTTTTAACTATTTTCTGACCGTTTATTGACAAAATGGTCAACGGTTTAAAAAGATTTAAAGTCATGCTTTTGCATGATTCTTTGTGGTGAACCTTGGTTAAATCAACTAATTAATTAGTCAACAAATCTTTTGAGTGTTAGTCGACTAATATTTTCTTTAGTTGAGTACAGCCTCAGACAAAACTATTCCTCAAATAATTGGGAAAATGTGCAGATTCAGTTTTAGTTACCACCCTAGCTGACATTGTTCGTTTTTGTTGGCATTAATGAAACTTGTCTTGTCACCAGATCTTTTTATGAGGTGAGATGACATTTTAGTGAGGATGTTTTGTTTTTGTTTTTTTTAACTTGTTCAGCATCATTGCTGACAAAAATTAGCTCAGACAATAAGGGACTATTTGAAAGTATATTTAATCTATTTTGAGTTTTTTGCTGCATAAGCACTTGTGATTTTGCTCAGGTGTCTGGTGTGACAGCCGTCCATCTTCGTTTGTCATTACCCCTATAATCCTGCAGATGACAGCAGTGTGCTGATGACCTGACAGTCACTGAGAGGAGTTCAGTCTAAGAGCCAACTTGGTCTCAACAGCCTGTCTGTGAGGATCTATCGTCTGGTCATGGATCATTATGTGCATTTGAGCTCTCTTCAGAGGAAGTGGCTGCTGTTAGTTGTGGTGATTGTTGACTCAGTGAATGTTCTTGATTAAAATGTGGTTTCCCTCAGAGCCCACAGACCACAGATCCATCTTTTCAACAATCTCATCTAGCTGGAAATTCTACTTATTTGTTCAAAAAGTAATCATTTTCATCTGACATGTGAGAAAAGGTGTACAAAGTGGAGTCACTGATCGTGGGAAAACAACACCAACATCTCATCCTCATCATCTGAGCTGCTTGTGTTCTTCGTTACTTTTACTTTCAGTTAAGAGTTAGAAAAGGGCAAAGATCAGCAGAGTGAACTAAAAGTGCTGCATCATTTCGGTGAAGCAAAACAAAAACTGATAGTTGTGATCTATTTTTATTTATTTGGAAATTCCTAAATAGACATACCCTACACTCAAATCCCGTCAGTTCTCATATTTTGTACATCCTTTACTTCTATGAAAGATTATTTTCTGTAGGTGATGAAAGGAGCATTGAGTAGGCAAAGAACGGCTTGTTTCTTGTTTTTCTTTTGTTTCAACATTATTAGCATTTTTTTTTGCATGTAATATTTTGGCTTTCACACCCATAACCATGTTTTCTCATTTGACTTCAGTTACACAATTCAGACTTGGATATGTCATGGTAATTTACTTCTCTTAACAGAACTGACCTTCACATAATGATTTCTGTGATTTTCATGGATGAAACAAGTGGATAACTGATTCTGACACTCTGATTATTTATGTAAACATCAGAAGAACTAAAACAATGAAAGTATGATTTCACGTTACTACTGGATATGTTCAATACAAAAGTTAAAGACCTATATATCCAGACATCAATTAGCCTGGAGGGTTATGAATTGACAAATTAGGATTCGTGATGACTACTGAAACCAGATTTTTGCCCCGTATTTCAAGCTGCAGTGCACAGCTCTGTGAGCACGGAGGGAGACCGGGCTTAGTTTTCCTTTAATTCCAACAGAACGCCAACCTACATGCAAATTGACTACTATCAACTACTGGAAATCCATAGAAAACAATGCATGTAAATTCGTAAACACATACATTTTTAAATGACCTACTTTGTTCTATATCCTGTGGCCAGCTTGTAAATGTTTGTATCTGTGAACGCATCTAAACTGTGACTGATGATACCTTCTTTTCCTACAGGTGGTACAGGGGCTGACAGATGTGGAACAGCCCCTCACCCCCAATCCACTAACCGCCCACCCTGAGAAAATCTGCTCAACATGACTGAGTTTGTGAGTTTGACACAGTAGGTGCAAAGGGCTGGGCGATATGATCGATTTTGTTTTGTTTTTGTTTTTTGCCCTCATAGTTCACTGACATGCTCTCTACTGTAAATATGCTCAACTATTAAGATGGAATATTTTATTATTCAAATGAAAGAGTGAAATGTGATTTTAAAGAAAGTAAGGATTCAGACAGATTTTTGTGGTTATTTATTGAATATTACAAACCGAAATCAAAACATCGCTTGAAATGAAAATGTCATATTTTTTGTTTTATAGTAGAATTCAACTTCATTTGACTACATTTGATTTGTCGTCTTCCTTAAAGCCAAAATGTGTCCAAATGACGGACATGTTTTTTTTCTTGGGTAAAAGCTGCTCAAATTGCTCAGTTGGTGTTTGAGTTCTCCTCCATGTTGCTTACATGTTACGGATTGGACATAATAATAATAAAAATATATATGTATATCTATAATATAAAAATAAAAACATGAATCAAAATGATTGTCATAGTCAAGATTAGGCCAGTTAGAGGTCTTGAATGTCGGTTTTGGTTCATTTTCGATTTATCGCCCGGTCCTAATAGGTTCTTCATATAAAATGTAAAAGCTTTGAAGTTGGTTCAGTTGTTGTACAGAATGATTGTACAAGCTGCAGAAAGACATCAATTTTTACAGAGAATCAAAGTTGCTCTCTCTCTCTCTCTCTCTCTCTCTCTCTCTCTCTCTCACACACACACACTTAAACACAGTCTAAGGTCTTTGCTGCTTATTTCTACAGTCTTTCTGAAAGGAAGCATATCTGCAGGGAGCAGAGGCCAGGACACACACACATCTATATACACACACACACAATCCCAAGTTCCTGAAGAAGTGCAGTGTCAGCAAGGGAACACTGTTTACATTTACACACACACACAGGCACACACACATACAGCATCTTGGGCTTTCAGAGCAGCGAGACGGTGTGAACAGGAGGATTTATTCTGTTATTGCTCGCTCAGTACACTTCTCTCTCTCTGTCACTGTTCAATTCAACAAAATCCAACTCAGCATCATTGGTCTTTCATCAGCTGTCATCCCCCTTTTAAGGCATTGAAAAAAATGCCCAGATCAACAAATAATTCCTCTTCAAATGTGTTTTGTGTCTAACTAGAAAACCTGCAACCGGGGTGAGATTAGTTCACCTGAGTCCTAGTGAAATTTCACCACACAATATCTGTTTGTGGGGTTCCTGAATGCTTTTTACTGGGTCACTACACCACACATTTATTTTTTTATGGGCCTGATCACACTGAATCCCTCAGCCTGATCATTACAGACTCATGCTGTGTGTGCAGGTACTGTAAAAATGTACTGATGTACACTTTCATGTAAAACTTTAATGAAGATTTTTGAGTGGGAACTATAGGGAAATCTGTCCAGATGAACTGTGCATTTTGTTGTCAAATTTTGTTGTAATGTTGCAGACAAAGAGGGTGGATTTTTTAAGGCAAGGCAGGTTTTTTATATAGGACATTTCAGTAACAAGGCAATTCAAAGTGCTTTACACAAGACATGAAAAACATAATGACAAAGGGCAGGAAAACAATGAAAAGAGACATTTAAAGATCATTAAAGCAAAACCTGAAAAAACTAAGAGAAAAGAAGATAGAAACAGCTTAAACAGAAGAAAAAATATAAGAAAAGTTATAAGAAAAAGTAGATTATATGATCAAATACAACATTTTTTTTTACCAGATATCTAGGTTATTCATGATTCCACAATGCTTTAGGGTTGATTATTGTTAGTTTCACAAAACAGTTTATAACCTGGGATTTATCATCATATACTATTGGGAACTGTGAAAATGTGCATTCCATCACCTCTGTCTCAGTTTCCTCTATTAATTTATCTGTTTTCTAGCTTTTCCTCCTTGTAGGCTGCAGTCTTTTCTCTCTCTCTTTTTCTTTTTTTACTTCAGCATGCATCCTGCATTCATTCTTCTTTTCCCCCGCTGCTTAATTCTGGTGGCACGAAGACAAAAGCGGTCCGTGTCATCTTTCCAAACGCACGACCAGGATCATGAATGTGAGCCACAAGCTGGCACGTGCACACCCCCGCAGTCCCGCCCACACGCACAAAACACACACACAAAAAAGGCAGCGGAGGAGAAACGAAGGTGGAGAATCTGAGCCCTGCGAGGTGTAGAAAAGAGGAAATAAGAACAGGAGAGAGAGAATGGCACGCACAGCTTGGCATTTAAACAGAGGATTTCCTCTGTACCTCGTCTTCCCTCCGCTCTTTCTGTTTACATAAGGAGCGACTACTTCACATAGCTCGTATGAGACTCCAGGAGTGTGTTTGTGTATGTGCTTGCAATTACTTTATTTTAACAAAAAAATATATATTCAGTTAAAACTTTCCCTTAAGTTGCTTCAAAGTGAATAACTTCTTAGTTTTGTTTTTCTTTATTTGGCACTAATCGAAATACAGTGATTAAGTTAAAGTGCTTGGAGGTTTTTGGACCTACTAAAGAATAACTAAGCATTATCATCCTCAGTTGTTCTCTGCTGTGGTGTCAGCAGACTGTCTTCCTGTGGTGTTTTAGCCAAAAGGTGATGGATGTCTCTGGCCACCTCTTTGCTCCCTCAGGGGGAATTTCATAAAAACACTTAAGACACTATCAGAGTCAGCATGCCTGAGAGAAAACATAATATTTTCTTTTTTCTTTCCCTCTTCTGTCTTCGGCTTTCAGCAGCTGTCGAATGTTTCAGACGGCATACTTGTAGAAAAAGTTTTTGGTTTGGTGACACATGAATTGTCTTTGGTTTCACCACACAGGGTTAAAAACAACACAAAACAAGTAATGATGAGAAACTTCAAGAACATAGCACCATCAAACCTTGACACATCTTTGAGAAGTCCAAGTAAAGTAACAGTAATACCAAGCTGTGAAGCTGTTTCACTGCCCTCTCTGATTCAAAGTTTCAAGTTATTTTCACCTATTGGTAATAATGGGTGTGGTCAAACAGATCGTTCCATATTTAATGTTTCACATATATTGATTTATTTTGTGGCAGCCTGCCACAAATTGATTTTAAATGTTTTTTAAACTATTTAAATGGTGTAAAGTCTTACTTCATTGTAGAGGCGTGTGAGGCGGATATATTCCCTCTTTACCCTCCTCTGGTTCTCTCTCACTGTTTGTCCGACTACAGATGAGACAAGAATTAGCCAGGTAGTGCACCCTGCGATCCCACCAGGAAGATTTTTTGCCCTCAGTAGAGATCAGTGGTTTTCTAGCCGAAATTCAGTTAAACTTTTTTTTTTTTTTTACAACCAAGAACCTTACGTATTATGACGTGTTTGCTATTAAATGCTAATATGGGTCGAATTGACTAACGCTCAAATAGCTGCTTGCTAGAAACAAGGTTGATATGAGCCGTGACAGTAAAGTTTAATTTAGTAGAAAAAGGCAAAACAATCTGAAAGACACTAAAACAATTTGCGTAAATGAGGAGAACTGCAGTGTTCGGCTTAATTGTGGATGTTGGTTTATAACTACAAGGTGCCCCTTTTTCATTACATACAATCATCCATTGTTGATACAAAAAAATGATTTTTGCAGCTTTAAATCTGAGTTGAGTCGAGTCCTGAGTTCTGGAATGGCAAAACTTTGAGTGTTTTCCACATTGGTATTACAAAACCCTGCCTGCTTCCCTATTGTGTTTGTCTGAGATATATTGACAAAATGACAGTTGTTTAAAACATAGTATGCTGCGGTGGTCATTCAAGACGTTTCTCTGCCGTAAAAATATTCACCATAGGAATCCAACTGACTTAAGTTAAGATAATCACAGGTCAGTACTTGACAAGAAGAAGAACTTTTACATCTACATTTGAAATTCAGTTTTGATGAAAGACAGATTTTGGATATACCAAGTATACACCTTTAAAGTTAAACAAGTGCAGTGCAAACCTTGTGGAGTTGAGCTGCTGCATATAGAATTGATGGGAAAGTGCGTTTGAGGAAAACAAAGCTAATAATAGTGCTCCAATACCTGCAGACCACAGCACTTGGGGGAGTCTCGGGGGGCTGCTGCTCAGATTGAGGGTTCCTCCTGAGTGTGTGTTTGTGTTAGAGTGTGTGTGTGTCAGGTACGGGTGGTCAGTGTGCTGGGTCAGAATGCTGGCGAGGTACTTTCACAGAGTTTCAGAGACGCACTGATCAATACATGCTTTAAATAGGGACACAAATACCTGCACACAGCATTAATCTCAATAGCTGGATCCTATTTAAGAAGGAAGCATTTTGCTGAATAGATTGGCTGGATAGCAACCACACAGAGGTACAGTAAGTGGTTGGAGAGGCCCAAACGCCACTCACCGCCTTCCCCAGTGTTAATTAGCAATTGTTCAGGGTAAACCCAGACCACAAACACACACAGAAGCACACACACACACAGTATGTGCCCCATGCCCCAAGTTTTAGTTGATTTGTTTGGGATAACTTTATTCATCTCCAGGAGGAAAACTTACACATGTAAGACCTGTAGTGCATGGAGTTAGACATGACACAGAAACTAACACTTGTTTCAGTAGGATTTGTCAGGAGTTACAGCACCTATAAAGACTGCGTGTTTCGAACAGTTGAACAGTTATAAATAAAAGATGACCATGAGTGATAAACCTGAAAACAACAATTAAATTAATCCTTAAAAAATATGTCAAGAAAGCAACAGAGAAGCTCAGATTATGATGAAATTGATGAAGTTGCACAAAGTTTGCTCACATGGTTAAAAAATTCAATCCATTTATCACAACTTTGGTAGAATTTATGTTTTTGACACTCAAATAGTAACTAACAAATCATGCTGTTTTGCTAATAGGGCTGTCAGATCAGGATGTTTTCCCCTTTTTTCTTTTAAAGATTATACCGTATATTAGTTTTTTCCCCTCATTTGCTGGAGGTAGACAGGATGGGGGACAGAGAGAGGGGCTGACATGCAGCAAAGGGCCACACGTGGAGTCAAACCTGCAGCCGCAGTGGCAGGGACTCTGCTCTTGTACAACCAAAACTACATCCGTTCAAAGGGAAGGTCTAACCGTGGTCCAACCCTATTCCTGTAGCCGAACACTTACCCACTGGTGGACAGGTGGCCTTTAAGAGGTTAATTAAATTATCTTTGTTCAGTTTTCAAATGAATATATGTCACAAAGGTATTAGCAAATTATCCCTATCTGTTCTATTTATGTTTCAGACAACATTTGCTAATAATATTAATATGATCTTTCACATATTTGTATGAAGAAACTTTTTAAATCTTCTGCTCTTGTAATGAAAAGTGGTGTTTTTTTTTCTGAAGGTCAACAATCAGCTTCTTCCTCTTGTAATATGAAGGTTCAGGTTGTCACCTATTTTGGGGGCAAAAATTAGGAGTGTGTTGACCTACACTAACTAAACTCTGTGTGTGTGTGTGTGTGTGTGTGTGTGTGTGTGTCTGCAGCCTCCAGGGGATTTGTGTGCATGCCTCGGGGCGTGTGTAGTGGACAGCTTGCGGCTGGATTGATAGAGTGACGTCAGCGCGCCGCTACCTCTCCCCGAGGGCAGGATTAGTCGGGAGCAGCAGAGACAGCGCTCCGGTAATCTCCCGGTAATAAATGGGGGGAGACGGGCACGTTCGGAGCCGCCGGTACCGAGTGACACCGGAGGCCCCCTGAGACTCCTGAGATCTGACTCCCGCATTTGAGAGCATGATGGGTCGCTTCGTGACGCCGCAGCAAACCGACGCGCCCCGGGCAGGTAAACGCAGCAGGTAAGCTGTGGAGACGCAGGTTGAACTCGTCTCAGGAGGATTTACCTTGGCAAGGTGTTCACAGGCTGCACTGTCTGTCAACAACTGCTGCTGTTTTATTTTTACTGCTTGTGTGTGTGTGTGTGGAGGTTGCACTTGGGAGATTATGAGGTGGTTGTTGACAACTTTACAGTCCGTGCAAAAATTAAGGAAAAGACGCCAGGTTGGGGGTTTAACTGGTGGTAGATGACTTTTTGTCTTTTTTTTTAATTTTTAAAAAGCGCCTATGATTCCACACACAAACAACGAAAGTAGAGGTTCATTCATTGGAGGTGTGTGTGTGTCAGGGATGCAGTGGAGAATTGTGAACCCGCCTGAACTCGATTCATCTGCTGTTGACCGACCTACTGCTGGGAAGGTTAGCGTTTATGACAGATTAGAGAGGACATCATAGCTGAATGACAGACTGATGTAACTGTAAGCCTATCTATCTATCTATCTATCTATCTATCTATCTATCTATCTATCTATCTATCTATCTATCTATCTATCTATCTATCTATCTATCTATCTATCTCCTCGTTATTATATACTTCATTATTTTTGCAAAATTAGGCTGCAAACGCGTTCAGTTTTCCTGACAAAAAACAACAAGAAATCTCGTCGTTTCACTGATTAAAGATAATTTCCCGAGCATTTGGGTTTTGCTTCATAATAATCCCCCTCTGGATGTCACAGGCTCTTTCTTTACTACCTTACACTGTCATGCTACTGTACAATAAAGATAGCTGGTGTTCAACGTGCTGAGGCGCGCCTCTTTTTACGCACAAAGCCCGATTAAGCTTAATGAAACGTTTTTTAATTGCAATTAATCTAATCTTAGATCTTTTTTCCATGTATTTGTTTCTAGGACAAACTGAGGAGACGAGAGGAAGTATAAGGGCAGACTTGTCATGATCATAAACGCAGCCTTCGGCCCACTACCTCTGGGCATTTATGGTTTGACTGTCACCTACTTGGCACCTGCCTCTAAATAACTAGATGACACCCATTATGCGCCGGGTCTAAGGGGTGATGGATACTAAAACCCACAGGCCAATTTGTAGCCGCCGTGTTACTTTTACCGCTACCGGTTTTTACTGTAAGTTAACTGTAGGCGATTTTACGGATCCGTGTGAGTAAAAGGTTCAATAACCGGTTAAGATCAGTGCGCGCTTCCTCCGCTGAAGCCCCTGAAGTTTATTTATTACAGCGGGTTATGCACCTTTTCTGTTTTGTGTGCCTGCATGTGCGTGTGTTTG
>CAFUXE010000291.1:105207-116459 GCA_903364295.1 Serranus cabrilla | reverse complement strand
GTGTGTGTGTGTGTTTGGACTGAAGCCCGGCAGGTTACAGGGAGACAGTCAGTCTACATATGTTTGAGTAACTGAGCGACTCTTGTAGGTTAAAATAACTGAGTGCGAAACCACAGGCAATGTTTTTATTTGCTGGAAATATCAGCGTTCATAAAGAATGTATTCATCCTTACATGCTTAGATTTCTCACAGCAGTGGCACACACGTGAATCCCATTTCCATTAAAACGTTCCATAATTGATACCTGCTTCTGTTTATGCGTATTTAGTAAAAACCTGAGTGCTTGTTTTACTGAATATTTACATTTGTAAATGTTTTGTTTAGATAGTTGACAGCAGAGAGCCGGTAGCTACAATCTCTGTCTGAACATTGTATTTATATATTTACATGGTATGCATGTTTATAGATTAAATGCAAACATCAAGCATCGACCTCGCTTTATTCATGGCCATTTGACTGCAGTCCTTGTTTCTGCAGCCCAGGGACAGTATGCATGTTTTCTGTATCTATCTAACAGCACGCACATGTATGTGTGACAGATTTCAAAACTCTTATTCAAGCGCTCCAATTTTTTCTTGTCTCTGTCTGACAAAGACTTGTCATGCACCCTCAGGATAGCCTTAAATGTTTCGCTCAAGTTGAAACATTTTCAGTTAAGACGTCATGGCAGTTAACACCACAATGATGAAATCTATTTGCATCCTGAGATAAACTTTTTCTGCATTCACTCCATCTGATTTTACAGGATTTCCCTCCCATCCACTTCATCATCATTCACCTAATTCACCATCACCCTTCTGTTATATGGTCTTAAATCATGACAACCTAATAAGGTTGTTGTGCTGAAATGGTTTGTAGATTACTTGATTAGTCAACTGACTTAAAATGAACCGGTTTAAAGTAAGATAATTGTACCAAACTCTCAAAGTCCAGTGTGATGCCTTTAAATGTCTTGAAGATATTCAGTTTATTATGATATAAACCAGAGAAAAGGCTGAAAACAAAACGTTCTGCTATTTTTTCATGAAAAATTACTTTGGTTAAAATAGTAAGTGCTTATTTTTCTGTTTATCCACTAACTGATTAGTTGAATAATTATTGTAGATCTAAACTCAAATAGTCAGCTGTCGAAAAACACACCAGACAAAATAATCTTACCTCAAGGTCCTTGACGTCGTTATCTGCAGATTGAGGTTTCTTCATTCGAGTGGAACTTAAGTTGTTCAAACAGCTCTACGTCTAGGACTTTCCATTCTGGTTGACTTAAAAGTTGAGGTTCAAAGTAAATTTTTGACTTTACAACCAAGAAAATTAATCAAAAACCAAATTTGATATGCGATTTTGTTTGTTATTTAAGGAAGTTATTTAAGTATATGTCTGGGTTTTATACTATTTGTTAAACAAAACAAGATATTGTAAATTGGCTATGAGAACTTACTGTGTAACAACATTTTTTTGAATTATTTCTTTAACTTTTTCTATTAATAAAGTGACATGATTCATATATAGTTACACCATCCACTATCCATACAGTATACTGAATAACTGTATACATGATACTGTAAATACAAATTAAATCATTTTATGCTCATCTTCCGTTTACACAACCACATCTCCCACCACCCCATCCCAAAAGGAAATAAATAATAATAAACATTATATACAGCAAGTTTATCTTCCCAACATCTACATAGAAATGCATACTCGCACACTAACCTCTAACATCTCAGTATTTACACAAATATGAAAACACAAATGCACCAGTGGGAGTCTACACATGCATATATGCACGTAAATCATGAGCACATCCATTCATAAATTGAAGAAATAATCAACAGATTTATCGATAATGAAAACAATTGCACCCCTAGTGTGTAAAGAGTTGTGGGCTGTGTGTTTCTGCATGTGTGCAGCTTGTAAGAAGTGGAAGCGCAGCTCATTCCAGGCCTGACCCTGTGGCATCGGTCTGAGTGGTTGGTATTCCGCCTCCTGTTTTTGCTGGGAAAACACAAGGGGAATATTTGGCTGTCTGCTTATCTCCTTCGAGTCCCGCGCTGGTAGACAGGAGAACACACACTTCCAGGCCTTTGTGAAGTGATTTCCCTACGCGAACACACACACACACATGCACACACACTCAATACACACACACACACAGAGCTCCCTCCATTCACCCGCGCTTATCTCTTCCTGGTTGTCTGCATCCTGCTACTCAGCTGGAGATGACACACACACATGCACGCATGCACACACTCGTACGGACGTGCACGAGCTCCTACGCTCACTCAAGAGTCATTCATGCTTCCTTCCAAATCACTGTTCTCATAAAATGCTCACACAAACGGAGTGAAAGCTAAACAAACCACGATGTCCGAGTGAAGCTGTGGGTCATTTCTTCAGGAGTGACCCAGGAGACCAACTGCCTGTTCTTCAAATACAATAGCAGTGTATCACTGGAGTGTGCAGCAGTATCGTACAATACATAATGTACACTTTCTCATGGGCGTACATCTCTGAACTCACGTTACAGTACAGGAATTACAATAAGAGTTCAAGCTGCAGCAAGGGTGGGAACAAAACAAAGCAGAAAGCAACAATAAATGCATTATGAGTTCAAAGAAAACTGTGGTTTTGTTCGCCTCATCCTGCACAAGCAACAGCAGTGATGAAGCTTCACTGCAGTTAGGAAAGCAGCTTCAGGTAACAGAGCTGACATTGATTTAATGCCGTGTTTATGAGCGCTTAAGTAACATGAACAGTTACATCACAGTTTCCATGTGGAGCTTGAACCAGGACCTTCCACTTGAGGGACCATCTCCACCCCGCTGCCTTCATGAAGTGGTTCATGTTGGCCGAAGCTCGTGTCTTGGTTCAGATGAAGGCCGGCGGCTAAGTCTTAGCCAAGTGGCTTTAGATACAGTGCTCATGGTATACATGAGATCACTGTTTTTTCAAACAGGTGTGGGGAAGAAAATCACATGTTGGCAATTTAGCTCTTTCCAGGAACTCGTTGAGTTACGTAATCGTGATTTGTATCCAAACATTTTCAGTGTAGTCGCAGTGCTTCTGTTGGAATGGCTCCAACCTTAACCGCTTCCTTACGTTTCCGAATCACTGCCATAGTGTGATAAGAGCATTGATACCTTTGATTGGTTGTGTGTCAGAAAACCTTGTACTGCACCATCTTTTGGTCTATGCAAACTGTGCAAAAGTATGTTGTATACATGTACGTCTTTTAGCTGAACTCAAGTAAATGGTTGTCAGCCAAATAAACAACAATGCAAGAATCTTCAGGCGTGACAAACTGGGACAAAATATTGGTAAAAAAGGCATTGGACCTGAAGGGACCAAAACTTGGATCCACTCTGAATTAAATATATTGACACACACCTGAGACCCTGGAGGACTTAGATCCTTAGACGGGCCTTTGCCAGTAGCAACCTAGCAGACCCAAAACTTCTCATTGATCTTAAAACTCTTGACTTTTCTCCAGATCCTCTGATTTTTCTCCTTTTTCTGTACATTCATGAAGTGAAGCCGTACAACATGCGAATACATCTTTTCCTCAGTTCAAGAGTGAATCAGTGTCTGTTTGCATCAACTAAGGTCTTTCTATACTGTAAGCTTGCACCTTCTTGTAAATTTGCTTTGAATTTAGTCTGTTTGTACTTTAAATAGAGTTCTTTGGCTGTTGTGGGTGAGATCTGATGTCCATACACAAAAGTTAACAGCTCCGGGATATATCATCTGTGGGCTTTAGATGATTTTACAACATCTTTTTGGGATTCAGGTGACATTTTTGTTTGATATAAGTTTACCAAACACTCCTGTATACTATCAGTGCATCAGGTGTGTTTTAAACATCTTAATGTGTGTGTGTCCATGCATACAGTATGTGTGCTTTTGAGTTTTTCAGTCAGAGTGAAGCCCACCATGTCGTGACAGTGAGCTGCAGCTACTGTTCACCCCTTCCCCCATTCCTCAGTAGGAAGGAAACTAGAGCAATGTGTGTGTGTGTTTGACACTGAGGCTGCGTTGTGTGTGTGTGTGTGTGTGTGAGCGAGAGGACGGTCTTACTCATATTATATTAAACAGGATTTTCCCGAGCAGAGTGCTCCTGCCACTGAGCTTCCGAAGTCGTCTTCAGGATTCCCGCCTCAGCACAAACTCTGCGGCCGCGCTGTTTGTTTTGGAGCGTCATTGTTCCGGAGCCGCAGAAGCCATGAGTCAGCACCGCCGTCACTCCGCCCACCTGCCACGCATTGCTCAATTATTAAATGTCTGGCTGCTTTTATGTCACCTAGCTTTTCCTGGTGGTATTTATAGCAGCAAAAATCATTCGCATACACCCATTATTGGCGGAGGAAGAGCCTCTTTCTCTTTACAGTCACACACTTATTTTTTCACCTGTCTCTAGTATTGTAGGAACCCAGCTGTGGTCACAGCTGCAGCATCCACGCACTGCATGATGCATACTGTGTTTGCTGGACTTATGTGCCAACAGAATTCTGCATGTACTGGTAATAAGCGGTGCTAAATGAAGGAGAAGTGGACTTGCTTTAGGTTCTTTGAGATGTTTCACCTCTCGTCTAAAATCCCTCTTCAGCTACAATTCTACAATGTAATCTAGCAGACGCTGAAGTGAGAGTTCACACAATACAAACAAGCAGTGCCAGTTGCTGTGATATCACAAGGGCCTGCACCAGGAGTTGTGCTTGTGTTCGGTCAGGTAGGGTCTGATCTTCCTAATGTTGTAAAGGGAGAATCGACACGATTGGGTAATTGTGTGAACCTTAAAGTTTGACCACTTGATGTGGTCTGTCATCAGAATGAATTACTCTTGGTAATTACGCTCAAATCAATGTTACGTCAATCAAATTATTCCTCTATTGAGTGAAGCTATGCACTCACACTTGATGTACACACTGGAAGACATTCGGATCGAGACTATCCACCATCCTCACAAAAAATTCCCTTTGTTAAGCATCTTTCATCTAACCTTTGTTCATGTAAGAGCCGGGTGCCTGCTGGGCCGCTGGGTGCACGCCCAGGACACCCTGATGGTTAAACCGAGCCATGATCGTGTCTCGTCACAAAGTCTGGCCAAACCCATGACCTGCTGGAGAGGAATCTCAGTGTCACAGTAATGTGATTAGGAGGTTGCACCAGCTCTGTGTGTGTGTGTGTGTGTGTTTGCATGTCATATGATATTATGTTATTTTGTCTCATACCAAACATTTCTTTGCCTGTTATCTCTATCTAGTGCTCTTTAAATGTGAGCTCTTTTGAAGTTGCAGATGTTCCTTTAATTATCTAGATTTTAAGTTAAGTTACAGTATGTTGTAACAAACAGAGAGACTGGTAAATAACCTTTTATATTTCAAACAATCTTGTTGTTTTTACCTTATTTTGGTATTAACCCAAGTAATTGTAATTTTACTGTGGCTTCAGTATCGTACTGTGGTGCACTCTCCGATGCCGGCACTTGCTTTTGGTCTTGTGTGCTTTTTATACAACACACAGTGCTGACTTACGTTTAAAACTAAAAAGATAAATGGTTCTCCTGGGGACCTGAAGGCAGCCTGACAGTATTTCCCTGGTAATTGGATTTGTGTATGATCAGTCTGGGCTTTATTTTCAGGTCATTTCAGATGTCCAGTTGTTCGCCTCGCTGCTCTGCCATCTGTTTTTTCTTTAAAGCTGCGTTTATGCTTGAAGAAACTTTGCTAACTTTATCTGTAGGCAAACACACACGCACACACAGTGATGTGTCAGTGTAGGGGTGTGTAATTGGGTCTTTGTCAGTGTCTGGGACTCTGTTTAAGCCAGCAAAAACATATAATTACAGTTGTGTGTGTGTGTGTTTGTCATGTCACTATGACATGACAGATACAGTATCCTGACAATGCAGATGCACATTAAACATCTGTTAAAGGACACATCACAGCTTGATTTGTCTGTTTTACTGGCAAATGAAATCATGTGTAATTATCCTGGTTTCAAATGTAGTTTTCTTTTCTTCATTCCTGCATGATCACACATTATTCCATCTTATGTCACAGAGGTTGAGATTACCCCATCCACATGCTTGCATGAGGGTGGGGGGGTGTGAACTTTTTGAACTTGGCCTGAGTTTCCACATTTTTTCTCTAAAAAAGCACATATTTGACCAATGACATTACCGACTCCAGCACTCTTCATATTGCAACACCTTAACCGTTCCAACTGCTGCACTGTTACTCCACCTCCAATACTCTGTAAATTGAACTATAAATTATAACCTTAATTTAAAGTGCTGCTTCAAGTGATTCTTTGTAGTTTGCTCCAGAATGGAGGCTTTGGTTATCTTTGTTTTAAAGTCATAAGGGCTTCCAGCAGAGACAAGATTCAAAACATCCATGGAAACTTTTCAAACCACTCATGTAACATAATCCAGCCCAGTATGCCCAGAAATAATTACCATCATGATTTACGTCCAGTGTTAACATTAAGTTACCTTGCACGGCAGCTGGATGTATCCTCACTGTATCATATATAAATTGAGAATCATACATCACTGAAAAATCCATCTGGTCAGGCTTCAAGTGGACCAATCAGCATCCTGTGAGGGATGATTTAGGTGTGTGTTATGACACAGAGAGGCAACCTTTTTGTTTAAAATAACAACTACCGCTCCTGAAGAGGTTAAGGCTCAAATATACTTTTGAACCACGGGTATGTGGAGACAACTGGCTGCACTGTGAACGGAAATGTTCACATACTTGCCTATGTACAAAGCGTGTTACTGGAGCGTTCCTCTAGAAAGAGCACCACATAAATCATATCACACATGGGCTCGACGGTCCGAGACAGATAGTTCATCTGATCACATGCCAATTTTCAAACCGTTTCCAATCACGGCTTCTCAGATTGTTTTGTGTAACGAACCATTTGGCTCAATGTAGCATGCACTTAACTTAAAAATACTCTAACTACGCTTTATTTAAACTTAATCATAGTGTACTTGCTGTGCACAGATGTGTAGAATGTGGTCATTTGTAAGTGACAAGTGAAAAACGAAACAAATATCTTGAATATCATTTTGGGTTTTCTGAATTCTGAAACAAAATATGTTTACTGTTAAAATTGTTGAATATTAAGACAGAAATGAGAAGGGATCTTTATAACAGAAGAAAGACTGATTATTAATTATTAAAACAAATAAGGATAATTGTTAAGAAGCTGTATGTTTGATTTTTGATATCTGCCATCATAATAGATGTAGTCTAACGTGAAAACTCAGCTGGGTAGCTATTGTATTTATTGTTGCCCTGTACAGTATTTGTGCATACATTATTTATTCAGTCTATGGTACATACAGTATATTTTGTAGCCTCGCCACATTTTCACAGTGAGCTCAAACTGCAGCACCTGTTGTTGCTCACAGAGAGTTAATGTGGATCAAGCAGCTCACACAACAATTACTTTTGGAGAAAATCCTCAAACAGGGCCAGGATAATCTCTTTTTAATATTATAGTACAACGTTCACAGCCACAGTTATGTACAGTATAATAAAAATATCACACAAGAGGAAGGGCTCATACACATGCACATGTTCACACACATACACGTGCACACACACACACATCTTAGCCCACCTACAGTGTGACCTTATATGAGCTTAATGAGGAGCTTAGAGAGGTGTGTGTGTGTGTGTGGGTGTGTGTGTACACCCTAGTGAGTGCATAACTTGGCAGTGTATAATTCTCTACTGTAGTGTCTGTAAAATGTCAAAGTGACAGATCTTTTATTGTAACAGACATTTTGAGAATAAGGGCCTAAAAAGTATTGTTACTAAATAATGATTTATGGTCTTTATGCTCTTCAATTGAAACAGTTCTCATAATTTTACTTTTTACTTATAGATGCATATTTAATTATGTGATATATTATTCGTTGTTAGTATCCTGCCATTAAACCATCAATATAATGTAAAAAAAAATATGTAAAAAATATGTTTTTTAATAAATGCAAATTTAAAACAACAAAAATAAACCCAAATTTAAAGTATTTACTCTTCAATTTAACAGTTCTCATGATTTTACTATTTTACTTATAAATACACATTTAATTGTTTAAATTATTATAGGTTGTTAGTGTCTTATCATTATATTATCTGATAACAATTAGGCACCAAAAACGTTTATTCAGGATGATGTGTTCTTCAACACGTGACGGCTGAATATGCACTTGTACTTTATTGTTCAGGTGCAAATTTTGTTTCAGTTGTGGCACAAGGATGAAAATGTTTCAGAGCTTTCACAAAGACACACACACAGTCCCACAGAGTCTCTGCTGTTTGACATTTGTTAGCAGGCTGTAGAGTGAACTTGCAGAAAGCCGACATCAGTCCTGATCAATACAACACAAAGCGATCTGCTCGCTCTCTAACAGCCACCATGGTGAGAGGAGCTGGATGCATGTGAGGGAAGTCTGCCTCTCAGTTTGTGTTTGGTGCATTATTCCTGTGTGAGTGTGTGTGTGTGTGTGNGTGTGTGTGTGTGTGTGTGTGTCCCTGTGAGTGTGTTTGCTGCAGTGCCCCTGCTGAAGGGCGAACAGTAAGGCCCTGGTCAGCATGATGTAGGTCTCCTGGGATGTCCTGGGGTTTTTGGATCAATACTTCTCCTCCTGCATCTCCCTGCCTCACTGTCCTCACCCCTCCTCACCCCTCCTCACCCACTGGCTTGACTTTGGGCTATTTATGGTATCTCTATGGATTAACAAGACCCCAACAATCAATGGGCCAAACTTACTATCACTGTACTCTCCCTCCTCTTCTCGCTTTGTGTCTCTGCTTGTGTCAGCTCCTTTTCTCTGGAAAACTTTTAGTCCTTGTAGTTCCTCTTGTTGTCCTGAGGTAGCAGAAACTACCAGGAGTGTAATGTCACAAACGCACTGTCCCACAAATAGAAACGAAAGCCAGGGGAATATCATTTCTAATGCAGGGGAAATTTGATAGGGCCTATGTTAAAATAAGAATCCACACAGATATTGAGCTTTTTCTGTTGAAGTGTCTTTAGGTATGAAGTGGATTCTTTTGCACCCGTTTGGTAGTTTTGTGGCTCGCTATGACTCCACTTTGCCAGAGTTTGCAGTAGACGGGAGTGTCAGTAGAAATTGTGTCGCCCACAGTGCAAATTGTAGCAGCGCCTGTTCAGACCACATCTGAGCACAAGTGCTGGTGTAATGGTGTTATTTTTGTGGCTTTATATGGCAAAGTCACACCAACTTCAATTAAACCTCTTTTATAGAAGTCGAGTGCTGTACTTTTCAAACAGTGACTCGCTGAATCGTGTCTTTGAAGTGAGAAAGGAACAAGGAAAATATATTTCATTGTTTTAGAGACTCTAAACACTGGTTGTGGAGGGCTGGAGTCTACGGCAGACTGACACATAGAGACAGACAACCGTTCATGCTCCCATTCACACCTATGGGCAATTTAGAGTCACCAATTAACCTTAAGCTGCATGCTTTGAATTGATGCTGACAGGGGAAGAACATCGGGAGAACCGCAAGTTGGTTTCAAACCTGCAACCCTCTTCAAATTCTGCCACCTTGAATTAAGTTAATCCAACTTTACACAAGAAACTTAGATAAGATAGTGGACAGAAATAATTTGATATATTTTGCACCACAACTTTTTTGCTCAGTTGATCTAAAAATCATTGTAAAACAAGCAATTTTACTTGTCTTATATTATAGTTTGAACTGAACATTTTGAGGGATTAGAGTTAAAATTAGACATCTCTTGTATGATATGTCTACATAATAGATACATGATGTAATATTATATAATAAATACTACCCTTAAATCAGATGTTATCATATCCATCTAACCAACATATCATCTACCTCCATTCATGAGCACACACTCCTCGTCTGTATCTGATATCATGATTTGTAAACCATCTGTGGTCATTGTGGTTTGCTCCTCACTTCAACAATAGCTTGGAGTCGAGTACAATGGCACCCTGACCCCCCGTTTCCTTTAGTGGCAATCCTGATTAGCTAAGTGACAAGCTTCTCCCATGCCATTGTTAATGTATTAGTGTCTTGAGTCCCTGTGGAGGGCAGTAACTCCGCTCAGCTAATCATTCAGCGATGGTTATCACCCAGTTGTTCATTGTTAGAGGCTGGGAGATGTACTGTAGATATGGAAGCAGAGGGAGGATAAAGAGGAAAGAAAGAAACTGGTCGTAGCGAGTACAAAAGGATGCTGGAGGATGGGGAGTGAAGCAGGAGCGATGGGAAAGGAAGGTTTGATGATGATGAAGAGAAGAAGGCAGATGAGGCATGTTGTGGGAACAGGAGAGATTTTAGGATTTTGAAATAATGTTTGTTATGACTGCTAACCCTCTGAAACCCAAGCATCGATCTTATGACCAAGAATAGTTACATCTTATAACCAGAAATCAGTTACACGGCTACACAGTTTCAAATAGATGTTGCAAATTTTGTAACAGTGGACATGAGGAATAATGGGTATTAATTTATTTTGCATTTTGCATTTACCTGAATTTATAAAATAAAACAAGAAAATAGGCAACTGCCAAAGTAAAATGTAATTTGTGTATCCACCCATTATTTGTATCTGTGGCTATTTTGTTATCAGAATAAAGTCACAGTAACATTAATTTTAGGTTATCTATTTATTTTTTCATCTTTAACTTTGCTGATGGAATGTTTTTGTTTCTTTTTTGACAAATTAATCAACTGTAAAAGGACAAAAGTGCACAAAAAGTGTTTTAAAAAAAGCACTAAAAAGAAGAAATAAAGAAAACTTAATAATATTTTCAAGGATGAAATAGTAGTAGTTAGTAGTAGCAAAACATTATCCCAAAGTGTTTTTACAGACGCCACTGTAGAAGGATGGTCACAGAAATCATTATTCCTAAAAAAAAAGGCTGTGATCGACCACAATACCCAGCCGATTTAAGTAGCAGGGACCTTACATCAGCTGTGGCTGACCTTAAAAATAACATGAGTAAAGGATCTCTTGAGTGGAGGATTGATTATAGAAACTGATACCTGTTTCAGTGGACATATAGACATGTGAGTATTCAAATTAACATGAAACAGTTTGCACGACTCATGCTGAAACCTTCAACCAGCTTATTTGGAAAGAGGGAGGATGAGGACGAGAGGCTGGAGCGATCTGAGTAAGCAGGGAGGCAGGAGGGGGAGAGCAGTGCAGGGAGCAGTGGTGGGAGTG
>CAFUXE010000291.1:79636-95606 GCA_903364295.1 Serranus cabrilla | reverse complement strand
CACACACACACACTGAAGCACCCTGCAGTGAATGTGCATGCTCTAACAAAAAGAGACTGCTGACAGAATGACTGTATTGATTATGTCCTCACACTACAGATACCCCCCTCTTCCTCTTTAATGCTTCTCCTCTTCTGGTGCAGACATCTGTATTAAAAATGTAAAAAATTTATTTTTTTCTCCTGCAGATTGTTCTTAACTTCACCACCATGGACCTGTATAAAAGCAGTCTGTGTTGGTACGACTACATTGAGGTTCGGGACGGATACTGGAGGAAAGCTCCGCTGCTCGGTAAGATCCAGAGACACTCAGGCAGGGGTGAGCTGAAGGAGGGCCAGAGGCGAATACTTCAACCCAAAATGCCATTTGCATATCAATTATCCACCCTCTGTTTCCCTGAAAACGTTGCATGCCTGCACAAAGAATCCAAATCCTAGAAAACCAGGGAAAATTAACAATGATCTGTATTTCCCAAGCAAATGCTGTTTTCCTGGAACCTATAAATTCTATTCAAATGAGTACTTTTGACGATATACACCCACAAAACAAACAGAGGAAGTTTTTTTGAATTGTAGGATTTTAGATTAAGTGTTTCTGTTCTTAAATGTGACCTCCATTTACCTAATTTCATCAAGGATTTGAAGACAAAAACTAAGTTTTCTTCAAGAATTCAAGGTAAAATGGGTGAGTTATTGATATACAAATGGTCATTTAAGGGTGAAGTATTCCTCTATAGGACTATCAGGTCACCCAAAAACAATGTAAATTGGCATCGAGTGGAGTGCTGGAAACATGAAAGCATATCTGTGCAAACAGCAAAAAAAAAGGTTATTAATATCCGAAAAACATACTGGAAATTCCTGTGCACCATTATCAAAGTGTCTTGTATCCATTTGTGGGCTCATGGAAATCCAAACACAATTATTTTTCATTAAACAAATAATTTAACAACGATTATATTCCTGTGAAAGAATTTTGCAGCGCAGCAAAACTTGAACCAAGATCAAACATACACAGATTCAGTGTGTATTGATATCAAGTTTTTCACATCACATTTCACGTTATGATCCTGACAGCGTTTGTTTCTATGTGTGTGTGTGTGTGTGTTTCTAACAGGCAGGTTTTGTGGAGATAAAGTTCCTGACGTCTTGATCTCCACTGACAGCAGGATGTGGATCGAGTTCCGCAGCAGCAGCAACTGGGTGGGAAAAGGCTTCGCTGCCATTTATGAAGGTAAGTCGTCCACCTTAGAAACAAACAAATACACAAATAAATAAATATGTAGAAATTAACAGCCTGCACTCATGAAACAGGGGCTGGTTTCATATTTGATGACAGAATATGACTTTTATGTTTTCTTGCACAATTGATGCATACACACAACGTAACGTTGTGTATCTCTCTGTTTCCCTCCTGTGCAGCGATCTGTGGAGGGGAAATCACCAAAGACTCAGGACAGATTCAGTCCCCCAACTATCCCGATGACTACAGACCCTCCAAAGAGTGTGTGTGGAGGATTACTGTGTCCGAGGGATACAACGTCGGGCTCAGCTTCCAGGCCTTCGAGGTGAGTCACTCTTTGTGTTTGTGTGTGCTCGTGTTTGTGTGTGTGTTTCTCTCATTTCCTCCCCCTCTGACTGTGTGTGTGTGTGTGTGTGTGTGTGCTCAGGAATGTCTGGGTCAAATTTCACGCTCGTATAGCTGCTAGGAAGTTAATAATGTTAGTGGTGCATGTGTGTGTGTGCGTGTGTGTACAGAGACACCGAGCTGTTGAGGATTAGTTTAGTGCTGTAAAAATGTCAGTGCACTAAATGACTCAATCTGTCTCCAACCTCACTTCACTCTTGTAAGGTCAAAGTTCATCGTAACACAGGAGCAAAGATCAACGGTGTTTAAAATCGCTTCAGTTTCGGACACTTCTGTCAGCTTAAACTACACAAATGCAGCACGATCCGGCTTGTTAAAAGATGAAACGTCCCTGTGGGCAGTTAGCGTCTTTAGCTTCTGTACTGTGACATATTTTCCAGTGAAAATTAATAATTTTGTTAATCAAAAACTTGGGATTTGATTGGAACGCTAATATGGACACAGTAATGGCTGCACACACACCAACAAACGTGCCTCATTTGTTGTTACATCAGTAGGTCAAGTGGGAATTTTTCCCACTGATATCCAAACACACGTCTCTTCCTGTTTCTCCCCATATTGCTCTGGTGGCAACTACGACCCACAAATGGTGAAGTGCAGCTTTATATGACTGCTGTGGCGAGCTCGTCACCCAAAGTATCTTTGGTATCTTAATTGTTAATGTACAAGTACAATGAATTGCCAAAATTCTTTACAAGATTAAGATAAAAGTTTAGCACAACCCCAGGATTAATTTTTAGAAATTATTTCATTCAAATAGGTTTTTCAGAGACATTTGATGGCGACAGGATCTCACCCTGTGTTTGTGTGAACCTGCATGAATGTTTTTGTAGATCGAGAGACACGACAGCTGTGCTTACGACTACCTGGAGGTCAGAGATGGCCCTCTGGAGACGAGCCCTCTGATTGGTCGCTTCTGTGGCTACGATAAGCCTGAGGATGTGCGCTCGACCTCACACACACTGTGGATGAAGTTTGTCTCAGATGGGACGGTTAACAAGGCCGGCTTTGCTGCTAACTTTTTCAAAGGTGTGTGTGTGTGTGTGTTGTGTCACGTGGCTTTTTAACCAAAGCATTCTTCATGTGTGTGAAAATAAATGTGCGCTGACGTGTGTGTTTTCCAGAGGAGGATGAGTGTGCCAAGCCAGACAATGGTGGATGTGAACAGAGGTGTGTAAACACTCTCGGCAGCTTCAAGTGTGCCTGTGACCCGGGCTACGAGCTCGCTCCTGACAAGAAGAGCTGTGAAGGTAACTGTGTGTGTGTGTGTGTGTGCTGAATTCATGTTTGTATGTGCATTCCTTTGTATTCCGCTGTGTGTTTCTGTAGGATATGAGTCCAACTCATCAGAAAAAAAACATCCGAGCAGCCTCCATCAACAGGAAAAAACATCTTTCTGACACAAAGCCACATGCCTCACTGCTCCGATGCCACAAACGCTGTGAAGGTCCTTTTAATCCCACGAAATAGATTAACTGCCCGTAATGACCCACATACTGAAACAACTGAACAGACCACTTCTGAGGCAGAGAGAGAGAACAAGCTGCGCTGGTGAAATATCCAAATTGTGGTTTTTGCTGTATTTCTTTGAAGAGCAGTAGTTATTTTGGCATCCTCAGTAAATTAATGTGTGGGAAAGTGTAGAAAATGGATTAAAAAAAGTATTGAAAATATATATAAAACATCTGTAGACTATATACACAATTGCAGTGACAGCTGGGCTCATTTCACCACCTTAAAAAGGAGAAAATGTTGGAGAAATACTCGGCTGAAAAGCAGTCAAGTACAACAGTAATAATATGTTCGGGAAAAATATTGTGCATCGTGAAATATTGTGTTTGGATGAGTGGAAAGTGCTGTGATGAACTGTACAGGTGTTATGGTCACGTTACCTTCTTCCCCTTTAAACTAACATCAGTAGTAATTACTTTCCATCACTTTTGGAATCATCAGTAGAAGTCTTCATCCTTAACGACAACATAACAGAATTAAATCCTCCTTTGACTAAAACAAACGCAGGACTGTGTTCATTATGAATGTGGCAGTAAATTCTCCTCATTGCACAAAACCAGCCGCTCAAACTCAGAATCACGTCTCTGTTTCTTAACATGTCGTGAAAAAATTGTGGATTTGACGGATTCCAGTTGGGAAAGCCTGGAATGCAATAATGCAAAACTTTGAAAAAGCATTTGAAATTGTAGAAAAATGACAAAGCATTGAGCGGATTAACCACCGCCTGCTAATGCACGACGCGGTTTGTACGGGGTCCCGGAAATCCCGCCACAATGTTAAATAAAACCAGCTCAAAAACTCCCTTTTCTATGAAACTCTGTCCTTGTGGCTTATAAAACATGTAAACACATATATCATTCGCCTTGGCGTGCATGTCTGAATTATTTGTGTGCTTTTCCAGCGGCGTGTGGCGGCCTCCTCTCTAAGTTGAACGGCACCATCAGCACTCCTGGTTGGCCTAAAGAGTATCCACCCAACAAGAACTGTGTGTGGCAGGTGGTGGCTCCCACTCAGTACCGCATCTCCATGCAGTTTGAGGCCTTTGAGCTGGAAGGAAATGAGGTGAGTGTGTGTGTGTTGTCTGTTTATAATACAGAAGCACTGGAGCCACCTTGAGATATGTGCTAGACGAGCATTATTTGTGTGTTAAGGTGTGTAAATACGACTACGTGGAGGTGCGCAGCGGCCTTTCATCCGACTCTAAGCTGCACGGTAAATACTGCGGCACAGAGGTCCCCGAGGTCATCACCTCTCAGTACAACAACATGAGGATTGAGTTCAAGTCTGACAACACCGTCTCCAAGAAAGGCTTCAAGGCTCACTTCTTCTCAGGTAAGTCACATGTGTAACACCTGTGTGTGTGCATGTCTGTCTGTGTGTGTGTGTGTGACAGAGGTGGGCAGAGCAGTGTCTTTTGTTTGGAACATACAGAAAAAAAACGTGATTGTGCTGCACTTTAATTTCAGCTTGAAACTTAAGGTGTAATATGCAATAAATCTAGGTTGGTGTTTGTAAACACAAGGCATTCAAAGTTGGCCCCTCCTCCCCAGCTTAATGAGCCAGAGAGCGTCAGAGAGAGAGAGAGAGAGAGAGAGAGCACAGCGTCGAGTGAGCAAGAGAATCAATGAAGAGAGGCAGGAACAAAGCTGTGAATCAGAGAAATTTAAAAGTTTTTATTTCATGGCAATTACCCTCTAAAGTACATATAAACACACCTTAACTTGCACAGCAGCTACATGCTCATGATATTATAAAATGATGGGATGCTTTTGAGTTTTAAAACTGGATGTTCTGACAAATCAGCGTCCTGTAAATATGTACTTTTTCCATTACTGAGTCCTGATCTGCCCACCTTCACTGAGTGTTAGTGTGTGTGTTTGTCTGCTTGCATGTTTTTAGTGTGTGTGTAAGTATGTCATGTGCTGTGTCTGTGTGTCGTGCTGTGTCTCCTGAGGCTCCAGCGGCTCTCAGGCCTCCTGCACTCTGCCCTCTCTCCCTCAGACAGGCTGGCTCTGTGTCCCGAGCGTATGATTGTGTTTGAGTCATGCCAGGACATAAAGCGCGGCCGCTCTCCCACCCGTGGCCATTTCAACAACAGGCTGGCAACCTCATCAAAGGTCAGAGGTAACATGACCTCACAGTCGGCTTCTCTGATTGGCTCTGGTCTCCCGTGTGACGGGGGAATGGATGGATCCTGTTTTAATGGATCGTTGTTTGATCCATTCTCCTCCAGAGGGAAACATGTGTTTTGTCCCAATTCCACGCCACATATATAACTATTAGTATCAGCAGTATGATATTAGTATAAGTATATACAATACAAGATAATGTATACATTTAGAAGAAGAAGAATATCTCTAAAATACACCTCTTAATAATCGATTAATCCGTTCAAGTAATTTTGTTTTTTAGTCCAGTTTGTTAAATAATTCACTTGTTTCTTTACTCCTCCATGGCAGTAAATTGAATATCTTTGAATTGTGGACAAAAGAAAACATTTTAAGGACTTGTTTTCACAATTGTTTGACATTTTAAGGACCAAACAACGAACCGAATAATCTGTAAAATAAGTTAAAATAAGTAGTTTGCTCTCCTGTAACGACCTCACACAGTGGAACATAGGTCATTGCTTTGGATCAGTTGATTATTTTTTTATTACTTTGCAAACATTTTATATAGTGTGATATATATAGATATATTATTTGACAAAGTCCCTTTTTATTGCAGTAGGTGAACAACATATGAATGTACTGTACTGAGAAAATAAGTAGTGATTTGGATCAATGGACGTCAGTTCTCACAAATTAAATAATAATGATTACATTTTTCTTAATCTCATGTGTTCCAGAAATGTCATCACTGTCCACTATTTATTTATATTGCTCATTAAATTAAATTGAATTACATTTTAATTCGTTGGAGCTGTGAGAAAGTTCTTCTTTTCTGTTTTGCATTGCATCATAGACCAAAAATGTCATTATCACTACAGTCAGAAATAGACTGAACACAGTAACTTTACACACATGAAACCCACATAGAAATACGACTGCAGTGTGTTGGATGGAACTGGGACACAGCTATGATTCCCTCGTAAAAACACAACAAATATCCCCTCCTCGCCGTCGCAGGGATGAATTTGTTGGATTTTAACATTAGAAAATAACAATTTTAGGAAGTTGTCCAGAATAAAAATGGGACTCACTAAAAACGTGTATTTCACCTTGGGACAGGATGGAGTTTTGTGTACCTGATGTGTCTTCTTGTCTGCTCTTATTGGGTCATCTCGTCACTATTGGTTAAAACCATAATCTAGAAGCTGTAAACTAATCTTTTCCTTAACCCAAAGAGTAAAGACTACTACAAGAGTTATGGGTTTTTTTTTTTTATCTCACTTTTGTGTTCATTAATGTGTTCACTTTTACTTTTACTCCTTGTACTGCTGGCAGAGCTGCAGACATCTGACTTTTACTGAAATGCTGATAAATCCACAAATTGACCATCGTAACATTATACTGAAAAACATGTACAACTAAATTGTGCTAAAATATTTATCGCCATTTAGACGGACATATCAACACCTAAAAAATCTGCTCTGATCAGGAAATTCTGTGCTAAGTTTTCACTTTATCTTACATCAATAGATGCACAAACAGAATTACAAGGCAGAATATCTGTTTTCATAAACTGAGGCATGAGACCAAATAGTAGAGGTCTTTTCTTTGATTGCACAATACAAATACATGATGCAGCAAAATTTAAAAAGTTAGGATTTCTTATTGAAACAACCCAACAGCAGTTTGATGGTTCTTCCCCCAAAAAACATGGTTTAGGAAAAAAAACAAAGAAATTAACTCTTAAGATATAGAAATTAGAGGAAAACATGAACAGTATGTTCTCTTTGCTTTCATACCTGATTGTGCATCAAATAAACTGATTAAACTGTATTATTGAGCTAGTTTGTCTCAAATTGTCCACCTTTAGAAATAAAACCAACCTGTAATTCTGGCCACTTTGTCCAGCTTATTAATGTCTTCAAAGCAAAAATAATTCAATGATTAATTTTGGTTCTTCATTTGTACAAAGGTGCATGCACAGAGTATGACAAAGGGTGCAATGTCCTGCAAAACCACATCCATCCGGGTGAAATCTCACGTTTGTTTTTGGAGTCCCAAAGAAAATTTCTCTTTTCTTACCTTTAACATTTACGGTAATTAAAAGGGAAATGTCAAAACTGTTTCAAAAGGCAACTTCAGTGTAACATTTCGACCGCTTCCTCCTCCACCAGAGGAAGTAAAGCTGTCAGCTGGATGAGCTCGTCAAAATTAACAGAACACCTGGAAGTCAAAGCGCTCGGCGGAGCGCGGCCTCGCAGAGAAATTACCTTCTCACACACAGATAATGTGTGTGTGCTGAAAGTCGATGTGTGAGTGGCTCTTCTATTGTCAGAAGCTTTTGGTTGGCGAAGATCCAGCAGCTTTAGGGAGGTCCCAGCGGCCTCCCACACACTACTAATCCATGTGAGTGTGCACGTGTGCGTGTGTGTGAGCGTGCATATGTGCGTGCATGTGGACATTGTGTGCTTGACCTGCAGGAGGCTACAATGAACACTGTGCAGCATCAACTGCAAAGCTTCTTAGCCTGTGATAGGGTGAGACTCAGCCCACAATAGCACCGTAATACCACATCAGACACAGACAAACACACACACTCACACACACACACACACACAGGGAGAGGAGGATTTAGTGGTTTCATTAAAAGCAGATCTAGTTTGATTCACAAGCTCTTGAGTTGAGGTGAGACTCGGCGTCTGTGTCTAATCTCACATCTCTTTATAGGAATCTGTCTCTCACTCACCGTCACAAACACACTCCGCTCTGCCTCACACACTCTCCCTTACACCCTTACACCCGCTCCGTCTTCCTGTGCGGCCGTCTGTAAATCCCCACCTCTCCGTTTCTGTCTCTGACACCATCACTGTTGTCAACGTGGCAGCTGCCCCACACAGAGAGCGTCTCCCCTGCTCCTTCCACCTCCTCCCTCTGATCCACCGGCTTCACCAAAACTGGCTTTGTCTTCACCCGGCCACACTGAGGAGAAGCCGTGTGTTTAGAAGAAGCCCCAAATTAAAGGATGAGGGAGAAATAATGAGGGAGAAAACACCTCAGTTGTGTTCTTGTGTTGTTGTTTTGAGGCGACAGATATTCAAACCTTTTAACCTCCTAACAAGCAGCAGCCAGCCAGTCGTTATAAACTCACGCTGTGCAGCCAAACATCATTAAAGTTTACAGACAACTTTGTTTAAAGCTCTTGTGGAGAACTAAATCTCCCGCGATACTAAACATGTCAGGCTGAATTTTGAGGAAATGTGTATAAAAAACGTTTGACAAGACATCTGGAAATAATGCAGCCAGTTCGAAATGAAGTCTGTAGGTTTGAATATTTCACTGTAAACATCTTATAGCTTTGATTGTATCAGGGCTGAATAAACATTCAGAATGAATGCAACATTAAGAAAGTTGCTATATTGTAGCAGTAAACAAGACATAGTAGTAATGTATCAGGCTTCCAGTGGTGGAAGGCAACTACGTGCATTTACTCAAGTACTGTACTAACATAAAAGCTACAGACATTACAATTAAAACAACAAGTTTGTATTCAAATTTATGATCACAGAATCACAGAATAGTAGGACTCCAGTATCTTTTGCTCACAAGATCCAAATGTGTCGACAGAAGCTCTCGTCCTGGTTTCACAGTTTCTCTTCAGTTGGCTGCAGTGAACACATCGAACTGATTTAGCAGCAGTGGTCTGGCCCGAGGAGAGCACAGCTGATCTGAAAACAGCTGTTACAGTCAGAGGCGTCTCAGAGCCAAGGTCGAGTTTGACCACAGAGCAGCCACAACCATAAACCCCCGGAGCTGCACAAAGACTTTTACAGGCCAACAGAACCAGAAACACACTAACGAACTTAACCCTTTGGAGTTCTCTGTTATCATCTTTACTTTAAATTCTGTCTTTTATTACTCCTTCCTCTCCTGTGACCTTTTTTTCTGGAAGTATTCAGATTTTGATATTTAAAAACAGACAATACTTAAAGAGTGATTGCAACAAGAAAAGAGGAACAAGGTTATTATACTAGCAGGAGCAGATTTAACATTCAAAACTCTTAATAATTCTTAAAAGAATGATTCCCTGATTTCACACGGAGGTAAATAATAGCAGGCTTTTTCATTTCTAATCATTAGACGTCCATGATCCTGTTTGAAAACACAGTTCAATAGTTCACTATCGAACTTTAGCATCTAATTGAATTAATCTGTAGCTGACTTTTTTTTTTAAAACAAAAACCCTGTTAACGAACTTAATTATGTATTTGATGACTAACCACATGATATAATGCTGAAGGATTGAAGCTACATGTCCCAGGAAAAAAGTCCTCACAAACTCTGTAAAAGAGATCGAGGTGCAGCCATTGTTCCTGTATTGCATCAACACAGAGATTTATTAATTAAAAGGCACAATGAGTAGGTTTAGTCACTTGTGGTATGGAAACACAACATTTAATGTTGTTCCCCACCAGAAGCGAGCACTTTTTCCGCACTGTGACGTTTTTTTTTTGTTGTTGTTTTTTGTAGCTTCCCCTTGGATGTGTGCTTTCATAGGCCCCTTATATCAGAAAACGTCATTCGAGCGTCACACATGATTACTCAGGCACGTCTGTCGCAGAAGGAATCAGAAGTAAACTTAAATACACAAGAAAACTTTAATCACACAGAGTTGTGTACTATTTTGAACATGTTGTGTCGTGCGGTTGGCTGCCAAGAGCTAAAGGGACTGATAAAAGTGCCTGTATACATATACATTACTTTACTGAACATTAGATCTATGGAAAAAAAAACATTGCTTTGGACATCAAACAAATTAAACAGCCTTAATCTGCCATTATAGTTCATTAAGTTGGTGAATATCAGACCCTGGCAACGTAGATTCCCTCCACACTGACCTTCTCTCCTGCTTTAATAAAAACTTTCACTCGACAGGTGAATCATGATGTTTCTTGCAGTCTTACAGTTGTGGGTGATCATGTTTGCCGAACATGATCACTGGATATTTATGTTCATGTCTTTTAATTTGTCACTTTCTCTTTTCGTACTGTATTTTTTAAGTTAATTTCCATCTGGTGCTCTTCATGTATCACTGTTTGTTCCTCCACCTCTGCCCTCTCCCTGCTGTCTGTCCCTCGTCTTATCATCTCTTTTCTTGCTCAGAAACGCTCCTCCCTTTCCTTAAGGTCTCATCTTTCCACTCCTCTCCCCTGCCTGACCTCTCGCCTCCCTCCACCTCGTCTTTCTTGCTGTTTCCACATGAGTGATGTGTTGCATGTGTATCCCTCACAGACAAAGATGAGTGCAGCAAGGACAACGGCGGCTGCCAGCACGAGTGCATCAACACAGTGGGCTCGTACGTGTGTCAGTGCCGCCATGGCTTTGTACTGCATGAGAACAAACATGACTGTAAGGAAGGTGGGTTTCACTCACATCCACATCAGCACACACACTGGCACAAAAACCTCGGAGTGCACATGCACGGGCCGCCACACTCACACAAGCATGTGCTCATTCACAAGAACGGCCATCGTCCGTCATACAGCTCGTACGCTGTTTATCCACATCAGAGTCCTCATGACAGCCGACTGGTCCGCTCCATATGAGGACAGACGTAAATCTCTTCACAGAGCTGTGGACTTGAAGCTTAAGATCTGCTTTCAAGTGTCAAGTTTTGACCTGGTTAAATCCTAGAACAACAGAAAAATGACCCGTTAAATGTTTCACTTGCTCTAAAAGACTTTAAAGGGATAGTTCAGATTTTTTGTATGAAGTACTTACCCACAGTCTTTGTGGTAGGAATGACTGCAGACTGGGCCTGTGACGTATTTAAACAAAGGCCCTAAAAATGTTTACGCGTACGCCATATTAACAATATGTCCACTGACTTTTATTGCTAGCCACAGCCATTTCATTTGGCACTACTTTTTCTCAACACTTCTGTGATCAAGATTATGCACGGATTAATGAGCAACAGTGAAGTTAGACACGCCCCCTGAATGCACTTAAAGAGTTGAGACTTACTCTGAAACACTTGAGACATGACTTTTTTTTTTTTACTTTGGCTCCCCTGAAGAACTTGAATCTACTTTTAAAGACTCTAAAGGTGCAAAGATGCAGCAAAAACAGACCAAACCTTAGTTCAAGGAAATTACCAATGAAATAGCCTGAAGTTATGAAGTTCTGAAGTTATAATGCGGCGTTTGTTTTGTGAAAGGTCTGTGGTCCAGAAGTTCAGACTGACCTGAGTCTTAACTTGAACTTGAAACAGCTCTGCCTGCAAGTCACTAAAACTGTGCTCACTGTGGTCTGTGTATGTGTGGTTGTGTGTTTGTGTGTGAGAAACAAGACACACAGAGAGGAGGGAAAAGGATTCAGCAGAAAACATTATTTATTAAAAACTGTTAGCACATTCCCATGCACACACACAAACACACACACACACGCTGTACATACACACAACTGTTGAATTGACATATTATACTCCGTTCTTTGAAGTTGAACTTTTGAACATGCACACACACACCACATCAACACACACGTCCTCACCTCACTAAAGGCTCCCTGCGCTGCTCATAAAAACACTCATGTTTCCAACATCTGGGAGCTTGAAAGCTTCACATGTAGCGCCGTCTTCCTGTGTGTATATGTGTGTGTGTTTACGTGTGCATTAGACCAGCTTGACCCAGTAACCTTGCAGAGTCATGTAAATCCATATTACCACCACACAGCTTGTGTCCGTGTGTGTGTGTGCATATGTACATACAGACAGCGTGTGCGTGTGAAGGTTTCAACATGTGGATAGCGTGACATGTTCTGTTAACATGTTGGATTAATATAAACATCACTTTTTAGTGATAGTAGTCACCTGCCACAAGTGTGTGACACACAGCTGTGGGAAAGAACAGAAAGAGAAAAGCTTAAAATCTGTATTTTTTCTGGTCTCAGGGATCCGTTTGATCTTTTTTTAATGAAAGAAAGACATCTGTTAAACTTGAAACTTGATTAGTAATATTATGATGCTGTGGCATTGTAAACTGTTACTGTTGCTTTTGCTGCTGTCAGACAACATAATTATGGTACAAATTAATCATCTGTATCATGTCAGTAGCTAGATTTTTTAAAGGTGTGAGGGTTTCTGTAACAGTAGTGTGTGTGGAATACGACGTCTGTATTTAAAACTTTGCCTGTTAGAAGAGTTTTCTTTACGTTTCTACATTGTTCTTGTAAATCAATTCATCTCATTCTGTACGTGAGTTCAGTTTGTCTGGCTCTCAATAAAAACTGTCACTCTGGAATTCATCCTGTTGTCTTGTGCATGCCTCCTGCCTCCCATCATCCTCATTAAGCCACTCATTTAACTCAAACCGCACACACACACGCACGCAAACGCCATGTGTGACTGTGAGGGCTGCTGTGGATAACTTGGTTCTATTATTTGAACTTCTGCAAACTTCCCAGGAGAAAAGGAGTTCAAAACGTCAACCAGAAAGAGTTGCTTCACAGCGTTTAGCCTGCGTCAGTACCAGCCCACAGCTGATGTGTTGTCATGTGCAGTTTAGAGTTAAAGTCATGAACCCATCAGCGAATTATGCTGTTCGAACCTTGAAGTGACAATAACAGCAAGGTGCAACGTTGATGTTTTCTTCACCAGCCTGGACGGGCAAATGGGTCAAAAGCTACTTGCCTGAAGTGAACTTTTACTTTCCCCTGTGCAAATTTTGTTTAGTAATGGATAACAATATAACCATGCAAGTGTGATGCAGTTGGCACTCCAGCGGCAAATTTTTTGATCTTGACTTTTCTTTGACAAACAGCCACGTTTTATCCGTCTTGCTCTCAAATTTGCATCAAACTGTGCAACACATGAGAAATGAGAAGGAAGTGAGATGGCTCACTACTCCCATCATCAGCTCCTGAAAAAATATGTATGATTGACTATTAACAGCATAGAAAAGAAAAAGAAAAAAATGCTTGCAGACTTGAAGGCATGGTGCAAAAAAGAATAATGTTATAAGTTATGAGTTTTTTTGTTTGTTTTTAACAGAAGCTAATTTTTGTTGCTTTGAAGAAAACCGCCCGTCAGAGGTGCAAATCAGAAATGTTCAACTGGGACGAGCTCTGGTGACTGTGAAGGCCTCAGCATGTGACTCAAAACATTTTCAAACTCATTAAATCATTCAGTAACTTCTGGTACAATGTAACAATGTAACAATTCTTTTTGTTTCTGTATCTCTTCCTTTTATTTGTCACTCCTGAATCTTAAACGTGATTTGATTGATATTGCTGGATGTATTAACAATCCTGTAAAAAAAGAAAGAAGAAAGTTGTTTATGATCCCATCCTGCACGTCCTGTGTTTTTGGGATCTACTTCCTGAACATCCTTAACATAATCGAAGGCTCAGATATGAGTGTTTGTAATGAGCACTGTGTTTTTTAGGAACAGATTGTAACTAAAAGCACAGAAGAACAACATTTTCTCTGCAGTGGATCCATAGTATGGATTTTTACTTTTGTTTCTATATATACAGATCTCATTTTAGCTTCTAATAACAACCAAGATAATAACTTAAATATTGTAACTCATGGATGACTTTCACTAAAAGAGATTTGAACTGCGGCGCTGTGCGTGCGGGCGTCCATGTGAAATTCACACTGAACTTGTCATCAGGATGTGTTTCTTTGAAATCTTTTCTCTCTCTTTGGGTTCTCTCGTTTCTCTCCTTCCTGTTCCCTTTCCATTTCCTCTGACCTTTTCCTGTGCAGCCATGATTTTAACTTCCTCTGTGTGTGTGTGTGTGCTTGTGTGTTTCTGTGTGTGTGTTCAGCTGAGTGTGAGCACAAGATCCACAGCCCCAGTGGGACCCTGAGCAGCCCCAACTGGCCCGACAAGTATCCCAGCCGTAAGGAGTGCACCTGGGACATCACAGCCACGCCGGGACACCGAGTCAAGATCGTAAGTGTGTTGAAATGGGCTTGTGCAGCCTCTTTAAGCCCTTTGCTTTAGCATTATTGGCCTTCTTCCCTTTCTCATAACAATGCATTATTCTGTCTGTGGGGTCATATCTCATGGTAAACCCTCAGGCTGCCCTCCCCCCTTCTTTCTCCATGATCTCTCTTTCCCATGTTCTACTTATGAAACCCAAATGTGAACGGGGGAGAAAGTGCACATTTGTATATTCGGGCTAACTGCGAGCGTGTGCTCATGCGTTAGAAAGAGGCCTTGGGCAGTGGCCATCTGTGTCCTTGTGGCTTTCTGTGTGTATGTATGCGTGCGTTTATCCTGCACGTTCGCACACACGCATTTGTGCATTTATGTGTCACCACAAATAGTCATCTCCACATTTTTCGAGTTACTGCAGATGTACTTATTTAGGAATAAACCGACTTATATTGCTCTGCTGTGTGCATCGTGCATTGAGGATAGTTGAGGCTGTGAAGTTCTGAGTCTGATGGTTATTTAGCCCAACGAGAGACAGAGAGAAAGGAGAGGTGATGATGTGACAGAGGTGTTTGGCTAACAGTGTTAGCTTGATGCAAATGGAATTTCTCCTGACTCAGCTGGATTCAAAGAAGATGCTTCCTACTTTAAGGGATAGTTTGGGATTTTGGACATTAAGGTCACTTTCTCATATTTGGTTGACTGTACAATTCAGTGATTTTTCACTTTTATGTTATGTTCCACTGTGTGATTGAATCCAATATCCTCCATTCTGTTGCTAAATAACTCTAAGACTTTGTTGTTTTGTTTGTTTGTTGCCATGAGCAACTGTGTCCTGTGACCAACTGACCATATTTCAGTAACTGCCTTACTTCATCATTAGACCACGTCTGTCCAGACATTATTCAACGCTGTTACTACCCTGCCTGGTGGTGTCTTCTCAAATTTCTGCTCCAGTGTTGGTGTGTCCGGTTTCCAATTGTAGAGTAAATACTTCCGTCAAGCCGGCAGAGTCACGAAATAACTCCACCCAACTAGGTGTACACTAAAAGGTCACCCATTGCACCACAAAACTGCAGCCGACCTGTGTGCTGTTCCAGCTGTCGTCTTCTTTACTGGCTTTATTTCAAGAAACAAAATAGTGCCAAGTGAAGTTGGTTTCTTTGTTTTATGATGGAATGGGTGACCTTTTAGAGTAGTCTTCTTAAAGGCTACAAATTTTATGAATCATTTAATGCAGAAAACTAGGTTATTCTAAAGGGTAAATAATCAAATTGAATAACTGTGATCTCCATATTGACCAAAAATAATCGTGATGATGATCGTCGGTGATGATGATTGTCAACGATGACACTTATAATCCTCCTAACGTCCACTCATGTTCCTCATCAAAATAGTGTCACACACACACAAACAGTGCACACACACATTCGTTGTCTAGACACTCAGCCAAATGTTTAGGATTTGGCTCGTCACCTCACTTCCTCTCAGCGGCCGCGCGCCGAGGTCGCCGCATGTTTCAAACTGTCATCAACACTCATTTAGTTTTGATAATCTCTTATCGCCGCTTATGTAACTGAAAACACGTTACATCATCGTCTACGATCACACATTTTAGTAGTTTTGCACCTGTTTTTAATGTGACTGCATGTGATTTACACACATCTGGGTTTGTTTTCTTGTGTGTCGAGATTAGCGGGGGTGCTCTCCGCAGCCGCAGTAATGACATGGCAGCGGGATATATTTAATACCAGAAATCTG
>CAFUXE010000291.1:17110-72480 GCA_903364295.1 Serranus cabrilla | reverse complement strand
AGAGGGCGCTGAGTTTGAGCTTTTCAAAGGTCAGTGCTCTGAAATGGAAAAACAGTTTCAACCAAAGTTGATGATTGGTTGTAGGTTTTTTTCACAATAGCATTTTTTCTCTGACATAATACAAACCATTGACCAAACATTTGTAAAGTTAATAAATAACGGGGTAAGGTATTTGGACTTTTAATGCCAGAGCATCGTGTTGTATTCGTTCTGAATGGACACCATATTGGTCGACTTCGTCAGCTTGTAGTATCACAGTGTTGTCTGACCCTCTGATGCTGTAGTGTTTAAAGATCTGCTCTAGTTTTTTATTACTTTGGCTCCATCTACAGTTCATCCAGATTACTGCAGTCAGTCTGTAACACCACTGTAAACTGAGGGCCAAGCTTAAAGACCTGTTTACCCAATATGTGAAGGGGCATATTTGATGTTACTCCTAATTATCTACCATTTCTATATAGTTTTGGTTTAATTTACTGAGGTTTTGAAATCAACACTACTGTGGCATCTCTGCTTTTTAAAAAATTACTCAAACTATTTACTGATTATTGAAATAGTTACCATTTGAATGTATGTGAAAGGACCAATCCTTTAGATTCTAAAAACTTTCTAGAAACATGGTTATTAGGCATGTACTATATCAGTTCACTGATATATGGCTAATAACATTGATGCAAATTAACAATATTAATACGTGCATCTTTATTTTTGAAATAACCACTGTACTCTTTTCTCTTTATAATTAAAAATATATATTGTTTTTGTTAAAATATCTAAAAGAGAGTAACATAATTATTAAATCATATTTACTAATATTCTTCAGTAATCGATAATCATGTTTATTTCTGGAAGTTCAAATGAATGTAACTAATTGTGATAAATGGGTATAAGATATATTGCATAGATTGCGGACCTGTGAATCAAATTGAAATTATTTCTTGTCAGACTTTGTAATATCAGCAAATATTGTATAATTGTCCAGATGATGAATATAATATCATATCATGATGAAACTTGTGATTAACACCCCTATTGGTTACTCTAAGTAATGCACAGACCCAGCATCAACTGGGTAAATTGGTCATAAATAGTTCCCAATTAACAATTATCCATGTTCTTAATCTGAACTATTATTTATTGAAAATAGAAAATGAACTAGATGATTTAAAGATGATAACATTAGTGGCTGCTGAGTCTACTGCAGTTGTAGCTTCTGTGGTTATTCATTCTGACTACAGTTCCCACAATACACCACGTCTAAACTGTTTTGAGGAGTAAATAATAATAAAAATAACAGAAATAAAAGCAAAACAGAAAGCTCAGAATTCCCTCAACATAAACCAAACATGTTCATATTACTATCACCCTTGATACTCCACAAACCTGTAAATAATTTCAAATCAGCCCCTACTAATCTATGAGGCTAAATCTCTGATATTCCTGTCAAACAATATTTGTCAAAAAAATCCTACTTAAAAATCTACAGTTTAACAACAACTCGACACAAGCCATCAGCTGAGGAAGAACGTGTGATATGAACAAGGGCCAACCTCCGGCCCTGGCAAGTGAGGTCGATGCGGAATTGCCCAAAAACCTGCATCTCTTTCTAATGGCCTGCAGGGGGCAACTCCACCGGCTGCAAAGAGAAATCTGATTGTATAGGAGTCTATTAGAAAATGAGTTTGTATCAATAACCTTTCAAGTCTTCTTTATGACAGCATGATGTGCTTTTTGTAAATTATGGTCCAATTTAGAATAAAATAGACAAAGCATCGTATACTTAAGGAAGTGGTAATCTTGTGACTGACGGGTCATTGACAGGACTGTGTTTTCAGTTTACGAACGTTAATGGTAGGATTTCGTTAGTCTAAAAAAGTCTTTTTAAGCATTTAGTTGTACTAAAAGACACTCTTGAGGTGTTGGCTGTTCATTTTGAATCACAGATGAATATCTTCCCTTTTTCAACTTTTCATCCAAATATGGTCTCTACTGGCTCCAAAAAACAAGATGGCGAATGCCAAAATACCAATACCAGGTTTCCAAACCATAGTCCACAAACCAATAGGTGATGTCACGGTGGCTACATCCACTTCTTTTGTGCAGTCTATGGATATGACTGAAAGCTCCAGAACAGCTACAAACAGTGTTAAGATTGTTTTGTCAAGACCAAGAATTAATTGTCAATTTAAACCTTTGAACTTAAACATTACAAAACTTTGTAAAGTGATCAGAAAATGTCAACGTAAATATAAAAATCTACAATTCCCAGACAACTTGGCAAACTCCACCTGCTGAAAAACATCATGTAATATACCTGAAAGCTCCAGAACAGCTACAAAATGTCCCTCGTGGTGAGATTGTTTTGTGAGGTATCTGTGATGTACATGTGAAGGTGGTGGTGCAGCTCATTCTGTCCAAACATCACTTTTGGTCACATAGCATCTTTAATACCACCATTATAATAATTAGGATATCAAAAGTATCGAGTATACATACATCATTTGCATTGCGGTACACAAATCTGAGCTGATTTATGTTTTTATATCTTTCATTCGTTGTTCTCAGGATCAACTTTTATTGTCTCGACATTGTGCTGATACATTGAATCGTCCTGAAGAACTTGACGCTATTTCAGGAAGGAGAACATTTAATTGGACATGTATTGTTAAGTAATATAAAAAGTTTTTTGATATTTCCAAATGTAACTTGAATCCTATAGTCTACTACTTTCCAATACCAATAGTCAAGAATCTTGATATAAGCCAAACTAGAGTCCATGTCACCAAAAATCAAAGTACTTCAGGTAGGTGTCTTCACCTACAGTGGTCTTGATATTCTGTAGTTTTTCTTCTCTTTTTTGCAGTAAAGTTCTTGAAGCTGTGGGAACAGTCTCTTGAAGCCATGCCTGTTTTTGTTAACAGTCCCAGTAAATGGATTCTCAGGAGTCTGAAGATGTGTGTGTTCATGTGTATGTATGTGTGTGTGTGTGTGTGTGTGTATTGGTTGAGGAAAGTGAGGGTCAAAATGGTGAAACACCTCACTTCCTGGCACCTCCACCACCTTTCATGGTCTCAGTCTGTGCTGCCTGTCAGACGCTGGTGATGGAGGCCAGGCAGTTCGATGACTTCTGGAGTTTCTCAGGCTGTGTGGTGGGGGGTTCTGGGATGGCGCGAAAGCTGAATGGCAGTCCGATACTACTAGTGCCGATGTGGCCGGGGCTCAGAGCTGGATTCTGCCGTCTATTGCTTTCCACTATGCTGGATGTGTTGGATGCAAGGCTTTCACGCGTCCTGTACAAGAAAACACAAAAATCAACTGTTGGCTTTCAAACTACACCAAAATCTGACTTTGTGTATTATAAAAGGGAAATTCAAAATATACTCTGCATATTTTGGGGGAATAACATGATAAATCGCAGCTCAACAACTGTGGAGCACTGACATTGATAAATAACATAAGATCTTTAGATCATTCTCTTAATGAAGCTTTTGCTTTTTGCTTCACCATTGTCTTGTTGGTCAACTCTCCGTACTCTTGCCATGTGGTTATCGAAATCGGATGCCTGCTACTCTGCTGTTGCTGCTGCATGGAGCAGACACTTGTAGTTTTCATTGTAGCCAACTAAGAATGGCTGAATTCATCTACACGCTTTGTAGATGAACGTATAGTGGCACACGAAAAACAGTACATGTTTGCAGCTGTTTATGTAAAGTTGAAACCATTAATCTTGATACATTTTATAATTTTGTCATTTGCATTTATAATTTTGTTGCTTGTTACAACCATCACTGTCTGTTTTATCTAAAGTTGAAACAAAAAACATTCAGTAGAATAAAAAGTCTAATATATTGGTTGGCAGATATTATCTGCGAATATTGGCCTATCACAGAAATATCTGTCTCTATTGGTCCGATATGCACCAATGTTTAATGTCCTTTTCCATGTCATCTAAAAGTGGCTGAAAAGCAACAGCAAACAGGCAGTAAGATGTGGGACAACTTCTCCAAAGATGATTGTGTAGCCAATAATGTTACATTGCATGTACAGTGTATAATAATGTGTAATAATGTCAAATGTGCTTTTGGAAAGTTATTTTTTTTAAGAAAGCAGCCTTCTGCCAAATGGGTTCAAAGAAAAGTTCTATTTTTATTCCATCCCAAAATTTTATTTTACTGGCGACCATATCAGTAATCAGTAAATATTTACCCTATAAAGTCGCTATTTGTTTCAACCATAAAAAAATCAGTTGGACCATAATGCCATGTATGTCGCAGAATTTCAGGTTTGTAATGAATTAATCCGTTTATATTTGATTCACAGATTTTGACAAACAATTAAGTGTGTACTTTAGACATGATCAGATGACCTAATCGCCCAGTTAATGGTCAAAACCTGTGAAGTGGGAGCATAACAACACTGCACACCTCTTACTGAAAGCAAGATTTTTCTTGTCTTAACCGGATTTCATTTTCAGAAATGTTGCTAGACTTGTTAAAGCAGGAAACTGGTCCTTCTCACTGTTTTACCAACATTTTATCTGATTAAATGGCACCATTGGAACAAGTCAATCTGAGCTGCTCATTCAGTAGAATATAAATTCTATAATATATTAAACATATAATTGAATTTAAACATTCACCAAAATCATTCAGATTTTCTTCAGGATAGACGCTAAATTGGACTGAATTGTAAGTAATAAAGTATCCACTGAGTGTAGACACAAAGTCAAGACCTGAATTTATATTGTAAAAACCAACTGCCATACGTCAGTCACTTATATAACAACATAGCAAATTCCAAGCGCTAAAAACACAGAGCTGAATGCACTGAAAAGTGGCCCTGATTCCCTACCTCTTTCAAAATAAAAAGGCTATTTGAGCATAGAGCATTCAGAGTTACCACCACCACATTACATTTAGCTTAAAACATTTTTTAAGTGCCTTTCACTTTGATTATATTACATAAAGACTTCACAGCAACATCAGGGTTGAAAGCAATCCAGACATTTGGGGGACATTTAGATCCTACTGTGTTCTACCTGAGGTTACCTCACTTACTACCCACACTTTCCCATGCTGATTTAAGAGCAAACTGTTTGACTGGTGTGAGATAAGAACACACATTCATAACAGGTTATTTTAGCACATACCTGGGGGAGTTGAATCCACTGTCCACCGTGACACTGCTGCTGTCCATGCTGTCCAAACGGGCAGAGTGGGCCGACTTCTGGCTGCTGCTGTTCTCCGTTTCCTTGGGGCTGAGTAAGGTAAGATTGGTCTCCAGTTTCCGCTGCAGATCATGATCCTTCTCCCGCTCCAGTAGCCACTGCATGGTTCCCTCCCCACCACCACCACTGCCTCCCACCACGTTGCCACCCACTTCCCCGTGGTCTTTGTTGTCCTCTGGCGTTGCCAACTCTTTGTGCGAGTCCTCCTCTGCCTCCTCTTCTTCCTCATCATCTGATACATTATAATAGTCAAAGGAGGCGGAGGGGACTGTTGGCTCTAAGCAGCCCTGTAAAACTGCCGGTGACGCTGAGGAAGTGGCTGAATTGGAAGGCTGCTGGGGCTCAGGATTGTCTAGGGCCTCTGTTGATTTGGCATGTGAGGCTTTCCGCAATGTGCCGGACTTGGTGTAGCTGCTGTCCACATAGCCTGTGGACAAGGCATTGTGTGGAGGTTTGAACAAAGTGTCCTTGCTGAAGATCTCTTTCCTCTTGATCACCATACCGCCTCCTCCCCCTCCAGGATCTACATTGTGTTGGTGTGGCGTCAAACGGGCATTTTGCACCGGCTCCGGCGTCTGGCTTGGCGTCAGTCGCACTGAGCCGTTCTGTCCCTTTGCTGCCGACAAGTCCTCTTTGTACTCCATCGTGTGAGGAGAGGTGAGGTGAGGCGTTTGCCGGTCAGCCGGAGAGCCCTTTCGGATTCCCCCTGATGAGGTTAATGTGTCATATTCTGATTTTGCCTGAGGCGAAGGGGCAGTTAGGATTGTTTCATTTGACGTATTGCACTGGAAGTACTCATCTGTTGAGGGCTTTGGAGAAAGTCCCATTAGCTCATTGTACGATGGCAAGCTGTCTCTGCTTTTGTTCCTCTCCATCGTACTCCGGATCCTTGACTCGTCCAAACTCCCTTTCCCCAAATCAGGCACATTAAAGTCAGAGTGGAACTTAGCAGCAGAGAACATGATCCTTGAGTAGTGGGAGGACTTCTGCGTGGCACGCAGGGTGCCGTCATCAGTGTAGTAATGACTACGCTCCTCCAGAGTGGGTTCAAAGTCTTCTGGCGCCCCCAGTGACGGGCCCTTGAGGGAGTTGTCCATGGACCGAGAGCGTTCCTTAGCTTGATCTGACCTCTCGTGGCGCGACTTCCTGTCCTGATTGTGACTATGACTTCTTTGCACTCTGGACTGGCACGTCCCACGCGATGGCTCAGGGAAGGGCATCTCTGTCCGTCTCTTGGCTAGCTCCCCAGACACGTCCCACTCAGGGGTAACAGGGCAGTACGATTCAGTAATGTTAGGGTTGCTGTGGACCAGGTATGTTGCACCTCCACTTCGCCTGCGCTCCAAAGTGTACATGGCCTCCCTGGGCGAGCGAACTAACGAGTGGCTAAAGAAGCGGTAATCCCTTTCCATGAACAAAAGGTCCCAGTTTGAACCCTCAGACGGGTCTCCCCTGGAGGTTCGGGGCTTGCTGTGTGAGCGGGACTTCCCATGTGGGGCCCTCCTGTGGCCCCTCCCCCTCCTGCTGCGTGCACTGTGCTGGGCTGAAGACCCCGCCTTGTTCTTCTGTGTACGCTCTTCTTCCAGCCTCTTCATCACAGCCGTGTGCCTTGCCACATTCTCCACTGTTAGGTCAGGGTTGATTCGGCGGATTATCTCCATCTCCACCTCCCGGGGAATGGGCGTGGTTGGCACTTCCTCGTCACGAAGAGGCCACTCCTCTGGTGGAAACTGGGCTGAGAAGGTGCCCAGTTGCCTCATTTTGTCCTTCTTGAAACTCAGCCTGAAGAGCCTGAGACCAAACCTTTTGGATTGCTTCTCACCACTTCCACCGCCACCACTTCCTTCTTTCTTTTTGGTCAGAGTGTCAGTTTTATAAGGGAAAGAAGTGATGCTTTTACTCTTATCAGCCGGTTCTTGAGGCGGCGGTTGCTGGGCAGGAGGGGAAGTGGCAAGAGGGGGATAAGGGTAGGAAGGCGGTTCTCCTCGGTGCTCCTTGGCTGACGTGCTTGGCGGAGGTTCCCCGCTGTTGTGATCCTTGGGCGGCTTACTCTGATAAGAATCTCCCCTGTGCTCCTTTGGTGACTTACTACTGTGAAGTCTGGACGAGTCTTCGCGATGGGAGTTGTATGAGTCATTGTGATTCTTGCGCGGAGGCCTCTCTCTCAGGCAGCCAGGTGTGGATGGTGTAGTGTTGCCAGCCTGAGGCGAAGTGCATTGCTGAGGTTGCTGCTGCTGCTGCTGTTGTGGTTGCTGCTGCGGCTGTTGCTGAGACTGTTGCGGTTGACGCTCTTGCAGACGATCATCCAGGTGATACCACTTGTTGTTGGTTCGGATGAGGGACGGAGTGATAAAGTAGGTCTGGGGGGTGACAATGAAGTAGCCCTCTGGAGTTGGGTAGATCTTCCTCTCTCGCACCAGCATGTTCAGGGTATGTCGCAGAACCTCTGAGCTGGGTGTAGGCACGCCTGCAGGAAACACAGATTGGACAAAGTGCCTTATAAACTTCAGTTTAAAATGTCTTTGTGTTCAAATTGTTCAAATGCAGACATTGTGAACATTTTGTTGGACACCATATCTGTTATTTGGAGATGGTAAAATAATCATAGATGAAGAAAAAAAAACTGAGATCTGCTGTAAGAAAATTAAAACAATTCCAGCTTGTCAGAGAGAGATAAGACAACAGCATAAAGCTAACTTGAGGGCTATTTTAATATGAATAAAATATGGTACTTTCATGATGTTTTAACGTCAGTTAAATTGTAAAGCAGACATATATATAATCACACTAGAGGAATATTAAATATAGAAGAAATAGTATTGAAAGATGGGACTTGGTGAGCATCGTGTGCAGCCTTTCTTTACCAGTTCAAAACATGACTAAAGTTGCCACATTTTTCATGGAAGCAGCATTACATCATGTAGAGATATTGTAAATGTGCGTTTTATTAACTTTTCTATAAAGCTAAGCTTGAAATTTTTAGGATGATTATTAAGATGATGTCATAGAATTTAACAGAAACTTACATTGATCTGACTTTTTCTATACACCACATAGATGTGTGAATCTGCACTGACAGAATGAGTGGTGGGTACATCTGAGCTATTTATTTTAATTTTCCCTTATTTAAAAAGAAAAAATTAATAATTAAATAAAATAACACAATTTTGAACCATCTAGAAACCTAGCTTTTCCTAAATTGAACCCTACCACAACTCACACAAATTCTCATGCATTTTAAGGACTGCCCATGACTATATCTGCTATAATACTGATCCTATGACACTATCTAAGATTTACCCTAATGCAAATGGTACTTAAGAAACTTAACATTCCCATTCCCAGATGACTTCTTAGTACATTTAACTAGTCACCTCATGAGCTTAGCTTATATAAATTACCAAATCAGAATTAGTTCATTCTAAACACCACCATTCATAACCTTTGTCTGGCTTGGTCTTGTGTTGCCTGCCATTACATCACCCCGGTGTGAGTTTTTTTTTTTTTTTTTTACACACAAAAATGATGCAACCTATATGTCCAACCCCTTTCCACTGTGGCGTCATATGGAAGTAACTATGAGTTTGAGGGACATGCTTACCAGTAATTTTGACTGTCCAGGCTTTTTTGGCTTTTGGAATATATTTTTGGCTTTTTTCACCAACATAACAGGAATCCCGAATGTAATGGTTTCACACATTTTCACAATGAAGAAAATTACTAATGAAACAGAGCGTAAATTCTAACCGTTAAAACAAATGTTTTCATCCATTAAAAAAAAAAAATCATAGAAAGAAAATCCAATGTTGTATGTGAGAATTGCTATTAGAAATTCTTGTTTCTGAAACAGAGATAATAATTGTAAGATAATGTGAAAAAAAAAACTAAATTTTCTAATTGCACAATGCCACCACATTCCAGTTTAACAATGAATATTGATCTGGTTGTTGTTTTCTAAGTTAAACTGGTTGTGGTTCTTCAAACATCTTTCGACAGAATATCCACAATACAGAATCATAAATAATAATTTGTTCATAGACAGTTCCGATCATCTAAAAAACAGAACAGAGAGGAACACAACACAGGGAGTTGAGGTGTTTTTGTACATTCTAGGCCCGTTTCACCAACATTTTTACATATTGAATGAATGAATTTATGGCTGCAATAATTTAGTTTGTAAAATGTCAAACCATATATCACAGAGAAAAGCAAATCCTCACAGTCCTGATTATCAAAATGATGAATCAATTATCAAGACATTTGCAGATAAATTTACTCTTTATTGACTAACTGCTGTGGTTTCAGATCTATGTCTGTTAAAACATTGTTATATTTGCGGTTTACAGGATGAAATCACTGAAATGTGTCACAGCCCTGTGGTGAGATCAGTAGATATTTAAAGCTTAAATAGATCATTACTTTGCTCTTTGAGCCTGGCTTCTATGTAAGACGTGTAAAATTAAACTGATGTTAATAAGCATTCATTTAAAAGACACACCAGGTATACACGCACAGATGCATATAACAACAATTTTAACAGTAACTTCTGATTTTTTAACACATACCACAAAGGCATTAAAAATATATTCATTGCATGCTTTAGTGGAGTCACATGTTTCAGAACGAGATCAGAGGTACGTACCTGGAAAGCTGGCAGTGAGGTGCTCCACCAGAGCCTCCTGGTTGACAGGCTTGTGGGCAGAGTTCATAGCAGAGATGGCCAGGCACAAGATCTCCCCCAGTGGGATGAACTGTGACTGGCTGATAGGTGACATACTGATCGGAGACACGTCACCTGCAGGAGGAGGAGGAGGAGGCACAACTGTTAGATCATGAATGAACAGCCGGCGCAGCGTGTGAAGCTATGATGTAATGGTCAAACGGCAGCAGTTTGCATGCTGCCTCGAACAGCTCCACCCCTCCTCTCTGTGCTTCCTTTAGCCTCTTTCCTCCTGTTTCTCGTAGGTTAGCAAAGCGAGGCAGCTGCTGCAGCAACCGTAGCGTGAGATCACCTGATTCTTTGCAAACCCTTCATTCACATCATCACGCAGAAACGGAAAAGGAAGCTTAAGCAATCAAACTCAACACATTTTAAAATGCAACAAAACATAACTGACTTTAGCGCCACATTGAGAGCTTACACACAGACTGTTGCCTTTGTTGAATTAAGCTGGCTTTGCTGTCGGCAGTAGTGAGTAGTGAGATCATCCTACAACCAGACGGCCCGGCTTCAAGCCCCTCTGAGAGCAAACATCTGCCCTGCTGAAAGGTTGTAAAGCAACACACTGAATCCATCGCTGCAGCATCTGTGCTGGAGCTGACCTCGTCCTCTGACCTAAATCTGGTGATCGATAGGGAATCACGCGATACAGTGTAGAAACTATACAATCAAAGCCTCCATCTTTGATTCCTAGCGTATTATTACGTCTCCAGATTTCCACACATCAGATTAATGTCTCTTTATTGATCAACGTTTTAAAGTTGTGCTCTTATTTTATGATCCACGCTTCTGTTACCTGAGCTGAAATCTGCGCAGGGCCCTGCCTCCTCACCACACTCAGCTGAATGGTCAGTTAAGCAACACGATGACGTTATCTCTGCTTAGTATCACAGCCCCTTAAGCTTTATGTGGCTTTACGAGGCTTTACTCTTTTTTTTCCCCTTTTTTTTTCAGTAAACATGAGAAAAGCAGGATCTGCCAATGAATCGGTCCCAAAAAATCTCCCTGTCCTGTGCTTTTATAGTATATTAATACTACAGTGTAGTATAGGGATGAGGTTGTAGTACCTACAACTATGATTCCAAAAAAGTCGGGATGCTTACATATTTACAAAACAATGAAAGTTTTCCTGTTTGAGCATTAAATAGCTTGTCTTTGTAATGTATTTAATTGTATATAGGTTGCAAAGATTTTTTGTTTTTATTCCATTTTTCAATATCCCAATTTTTTGGGAATCCCGGTTGTATGTTTCTCATCTTTCAAGGAAGCAAGAAAGACAGCAGCAAAGTATGCAAATATTTACAATAAAAAACTCAGACATTATCAGATTTTCTTTATAGGGACATTAATTAATGATGAAAGTCAGCCCAGAAGTCTTTTTGTAATCTCAACAAACACCAAGATGAATCTGTCATAAAATTTGGCACAAAGGTGAAGCAAGTGATGTATCCTACAATGACTGAACTTTTGGGTAGTCAGGAAAATATCTTAAATTATAAAAAAAAAGAACAACTAATTGGTGCAAAATTGCTGAATATCCTTTTAATTATATTATTTTACCATAAGATTTATTTATATTTCTACATATGGGTCAGTAAATGTGACGGAGAAATGTTTCAGGAGGTAAAAAGATTACAATTCTGGCTTTTAAATTAAGCCAAATTAGTGTCCAATAATAATAATAATATAAGAGACAGCTATGGATTAAATAATTTAAAATATTTCTTTTTTAATCTAATTTCATACATTTGAGAAGTAATAAAAAGGTGACCAACATTTCCTACATGCTAACACTTTGTTAACAAAACATTTTGTCCACTTCGAACTCTGCCCTTTGACCCCAAATCACACGGCTCTGCGTAAAGAAAGGGTGGAGCTTCTGCTAGTGGGAGTGTCAACTCCAGACTCACCTGGCGCACGGTAACTTGGCGGGGACGGAGAGAAATGAGGAGCAGGAGGGGGAGGAAGATGCTGCTTCTGCACACGGATGTCTTTCTCACTACGGGAGAGATTGTGCTCCAGCGGGCGCTCGGTAAGCTCCGAGCTGGGCCAGGCCCGCCGCAGATTGCTGCTGCGGTTCTTCTTCATCTTGACCCCTTTACCAGGTGGCCTTCACCCCCGGGGGCTTTTGGGTTAAGGTGGAGCGAGGGGTGGGGGGTGTTGGAATGGGGAGAAGGGGGGAAGGAAGGAGGGAAGTGGGGAAGGAGGGGGTGTGCAGGGGGAGGTCGACCAACCTCAGGCTCAGTGCCTCCCCCGCATCAGTAAGAACGTCCCGCTAGAGCGATCACACACCAGACATGGCAGGAACCAGTGTGCACCTTCACACACATACACACGTCTCATTTACATCCACGAGCAAGCTACAAACGACTGTGTTCGCACTGTGGGTGGTTGTCATCGGCTGCTGGGCTCTCCCAGGCTGATCTGGAGCGATGGCAGCGGAGGTGCAGGTGATTGCGCGAGGCATCACCCTTTCATCGGCATCAGTCCCAGCCACCATTTGTAGCATCCCCATTTGCATGCGTAGGGAGGCACATTACGTAGCCGCTCTGATGTGGGAGGAGGGAGCAGGAGAGAGGTGGGGGGGCAGGGGTAGAGATGAGGGAAATGGGGCATTGGAAGCAAGGAGGACGGTGAGGAGAGATTTCAGTGGAGGTTTTGGTATCCGCTTGTTCCTTTTGAGTAGAAGGTAACAGGGGAAGGAAGGGAGGGGATGGATGGACGGTCAAATATTCAAAGCTTAAGAGGCCCAGTCTTCGACAATAGCTCAATTCACCACAGGAGTGCTCGGCCGATCCCCGGAAAACAAAAGAGCCCGCTTAAAAAAAAAAAGAAATAAAAGCTCCATTCACCCTAATGGGCTGTGAAACCTCAATAGTATGCCAAGCACTGGAGACGCCACGTTCACCTCCATCTTTATCCGATCAAGCACAAGACCCCATCGTCCTTTCGACAACAGCACACCAGGAGAGGGTGGGGAGAAAAAAATGGAGAGCATAGAAATAAATAAATAAATTTCAAGAATAGATATCCACCGTTTCCCGCAATCCAACGGAAGAAGCTCCCGAGCCTATCGCCGTAGCATCCATTCATTAACAGGGGGGATGCAAACTCCAGTCAACGGCAAATCTCTTTCAACGCTAATGCTGCAGCTGCTCCCAGCACCTCCAGGAAGGGTGTGTGAGTATGTGTGTGTGTATGTGTGTGTGTGAGTGTGTACGTGTATGTGTGTGTGTGTGAGAGAAAGTGTGTATGCGCGCATCCGCCTGCTGCGCGCGATTCTGCGTGAGCATGCATGCGTCTGTGTCTGGGTGATTGAGGCTGAGGGGAGGGGAGGAGAGGATGCAAGAGAGAGAGGGAAAGAGAGGGAGAGATCGAGGACATACATAAGGTAGAGTGGAGAGCAAATATCAACAGCTCGAAACACACACAAGAAAAAAATAAAAATATTCAGCCCTCAGATGATGTCCGGGGAATAGCTCTGAATTTCCATCCTCATCCTCCTTCCTCTCTTCTTCCCTCACCCACTGCTCTTGAAGGATGAGGGGCCCCTTAAACCACCATCCTTCCTCTTTTTTTTGTGTCTCACCTGCAGCTAAAGACTTGACACGGCCACAACCGAAGGGAGTCATTTTAAACGTGCTGATTTGTGTCTTTCTCATCAGTGCTTTATACCGGTTGATTCAGTAACTAACACTGTGTGGGAGCTGTCAGTGGAACAGAAAAACCCCAAAGCTTCACCTTAATCACGTCCAGAGTGGCAGCTCCTGCTAGCTGCAGACTCCTGCTGACTCACATGTGTGGAGTGTGAATGGACGGTTGGAGGGACAGAATAAGGAGCAAAGTGAGAGGGCAGGACGGGCCACGGGTGGAGGGGAGGGGTGGGACGGTGTCACAACCAATCTGCTCCAGTTCACTGATACCAAAGAGAAAGAGGAGAGGAAGGGAAGGAGGGGTGAGGAGGAGGAGGAGGGAGAGCGACACCACGCCAGCCATTTTATTTCTCAGTAGTGCTGCAACAGCCTTTGTTGCCATGACAACGCAAGCCGATGATCTCATAGCTGTTACCTTTGAGTGCCGTTCCCTTAAAGAGCCAGTTACTCAAGATAGAAGCAGACAGACACCACATAGACAAGGAATGAACTGTCTGTTATATGGACGGAAAATACTCCTGCATCGCTGCTGAAGATCTGACATCGTATCTTACAACAATAACTACATAACACAATTACACTAACTGGGATAAATAAATAGCCAAATGCTACAATAGTGGCAAGACATTTTCTGAAAAATACATGTAATCCACAGTAGGATTCGTCTGAAAATTCTGCTGACTCCAAATGTGAGGCAATTTCAGCTTGAACGATGAAATGTTTAGGTGGTTGACAAAGAGATCATTTGCGACTATTCTGATACCTGATTCATTGCTTCAGTCCTTATTTAAGCCAAAATGCTAGTAGTAATAATTAGAGCCCGACCGATATGGGATTTTTTTTAGGCCAATTCTATGATTTAAGAGGGGGGAAATTTATCGATAACCGATATGCCGGCCAATATAGTAATTCTTTGAGCTGGGATTAAACTAAATATTTTTATGTGGATTGTGCACCGATTTCTCACCACTCTGTAAATGTAGCTAGAGAGCTACTTATTACTACATAAAACACCACGAATTAATTTATAACACTGTTATACCTTATACAAACAATATACTACATTGTCAGCCAATTCTATAGATAGAAACTGAGAAAAAAAATAGGAATAAAATGAATAGCTAAATAAACATTACTGTTCAGGGGCAGTCAGTGCTGACTATTTAAAAATATATATTAAAAAAAAAAACATGCAAAGCAATGTTTTGCTGCATTATATATATATATATATATATATATATATATATATATATATATATTATTAAAAATTCAACAGTATCCATCATGTAGTTACGCATATATATAAATATATCTTTTAATACCGGCACATATCAGACAGCATATACACTGATACTGATACGCCTTTGATAGGGCAACCTAGTAGAGTCCATACCACTCTGTATCTCTCCCACTATCAATAAAATCTTGAAAATGGCCAAAAAATATCTTTAAAAAATGTCTGCAAAGTCACTATCTATTGCCAAATGAAATAACACAATGGTGATTGAGGGTCCACTGATGAAAGCAGTATGGTTGGGCCGATGTTATAATGTTCAAATGCATTTGATACTCAGCCAAACACTGGACTGAACCTGTATACTGGATTTTACAGCTTGGGGGTCACCCTTGACTCAGCAGCCATTTGAATTAGAGTGTAGCGACTCAAGTCCAATTGGTAGCTCTAATGCACCTTTTGGCTAGTTTGACCACCGACAATGAACAGAAGGAGAAAAGAGAAAAGAAGGAGACGTTCAAGGGAAAAAAATCATAAGGGGTGCACAGATAGTGACCATTTTTTGTCACCGCGGACTGGTTGGTCTGCCAGAGAGGCTAGGCGGAGCTAACGCAACACATGCTCTTCAACCCGTGTGTAAATAGGCGTACTATCATACCGGTTTCTAAAAGCGATTTTAGTGAACAGAAACTGTAGAGGCTCTGGCCGATTGATGGTCGACTCGTTGAGTGATGGTTCACAAAGTTAAAATTTTTCACCGTAGCGCCATAAAATATTGACAAGAAAACTTCCTTTGTTATCCAACGTAAGAGCTTCGAAAAGAAAACAATAGCGAAGTAGCGTTAGCCAATAGCACTTTAACTTATATGAGACTAAAAAAACACTTTTATAATTCACAGAACAAAAAGAACTTCAACATACCTTGTGCCTCTGTCAGCCAGGCACTGTAGGCTACAAGTATCTCTTAATCCTTAATTAGCCGTACGAGCACTCGTTATGAAATACCGTTAACTTCTTCGTTTATCGGTCGTTTATTCGTTTACCGTTCTACTTTCTATTTCCTGTTACTAACCTTTCAAAATAAAGGTACCCGGAGAGAGTGGGAGCACCTTTTCAAAACAAGAGCAATCCAACACAGTGAATAACCTTGGATATAAACAAACATGAATAAACAAACTATTTAATACAAATACACCACACAGAACCGTGCTTAAGGTCATTTACAGATACTATGGCCAAACTGACAAAGAAAATGATGATGATTACAGATGATGAAACTTAAAAAAACTAGCGATAGTAACAGACTTGCTTATTGCTATAGGTGCCACCAAAGAGAACAAACCAAAGATCTTCAAGAATATGACTTCAACATCCACTGGCTCGATTTAATCATGTGATGATTTAATACTTTGGGGCATATATTACCATAAACTGAATATCTTAGAGTTTTGGACTGTTGGTTGGACTAAATGCTTGAAGAGATCACTTTGGGCTATTGAAGACTATAATTTAACTATAATTTTCAACTCTTTCTTAAATCTGGCAGACAAAAATATTAATTGATTAACTGAAAAAATGAAAATGTATTGATAATGAAAATAATGCTTAGTTCTAGCCCTAGAAAGAATTTAATGTTTGTTTGATTGAAGCAGGCCTTCATTGTTTTGACATTGCATTCTTAGAGCCAGTAAACACTCATGAAAATAAATGATGACATTTTAAACTATTCAGACAAAAGACTGAAAAAAGTTCTACTAGTGCCTCGGTGAAGCTGAACTGAGACACGCCATAATGGTGCATTAAGCTAAAGCATGCTAACATACTCACAATGGAAAAACAAGTGGATATCATAATCACCATCTTAGCTAGTGTTTAAGCATGCTAAGACTCGCTAATTATCACCTAACAGTACAGCTGAGATAGGCCGAGTTAATACAAATATATAATATATATAAGCCTTTCGTCCACACGCAAACTGAGTTTTAGGTTACTGAAGCTTCTGTAAAACTCCAATATGAAGATTTTCAGAAATTCAGTTTTCCATGATGGAGTGTAGACAGGAAAAACAGAGTTGCACTGTGTCAAAGTACCATACTGCTGTCTAAAACAGTGTTTCTGAGCTGTTGGGCAGTAAAGGATTTGTGGCCCTTCTGCAACTCCATCCAACTTTCCTGCTATCATGACCATTTCTGCCAGTGGTCTGCCCTCCAGTGGAACATTTATGACAACACACGTCTTTTTCACAGTAAGCTCTCGAGGCCAGACACAGAATAAAGAGACAAAAGCCACAAGAGCCTACATAACACATCTGACATTAAGATATACGGCACACGAATCTCGACTGTGTTAAACATTTCCCCCAATTCTCTGCAGAGACCCTCCCTTTCCTTCCAGTGGAGACCTCAGCTGTAGCAGGGAATGCAGTGCCATAGTGTTTTCCTGAACAAATGCTCCACTTTTCCTTCCTAAAGAGCACACACTCCTCCCAGTCCATTGTTTATATCCTGCTAACGGATACAAAGTCCCTCGGTTAATCAGATTGAATTGTCAGTATTAAAAAACACTTTGTTTCCACACAGCTGAAAATCCACAACTTGTGTCTAAATGTTGTAATCCAGCTACTTTTTGGCTTGCGGCCCTAATCAAACATTCTCAGTCAGTTTGGGGGATAATCTGCATTATGTAAACATGGAGCAATCATATGAGTAAATGCAACACTTTATTTAAAACATTGATATCAAAATGCAGTTCACAACAGACTTAATAATTAATTATTAAAATAGTATTCTAATCCATACCAGTTTCCCTGCTGTGAGGTTTCTTCCTACAGTTTTTCATGCACGGCATGTCCATAAAATACACTTTGAAGAATTTAATTCTTATTAATGGAAGACATTATCATATCATCTTGCAAGTATACATTAAGCCAGATGCTGACCTTCTTCACATACTATTTAATGGACAGCTTATGGTGAAAATTTGTCTGAACTTTGTTTGAACTTGTCTCACAAACTCAACTCTTGACACTACAGCTGTGGAAATGAGTCACAGCTCATAGGAAAAAAATCATCGCTGCGGTTGTTTTTATCTGTAAACTTTTATCATATCACTTTTATCTTTTTTTTAATGAAAAATAAACAACACATCAATAATGTTTTGCATGCTAGAGTTCTTTCAGGTATTCTCAGAGGCAAAATGGTTAAAATTTAACTGAGCTTTCTATTAAAGATTGATTATGCTGCACAACAATGTGGTGGCCTTATCCCCCTTGCACCATTACATTCATTACAATGACACAACTAAATAACATTTCACCCTTGGTCCTGTTTTCAGTTGGTTTCCAAATTAATATAATTTTTAAAAAAATTTGTGGTGGAAAACCTGTAATACACAAAATATATCTGTATCTCATCTCCATGTAGACCAGCAGCATATAAGCTCTGTTGGTTTTGGCATTATAGAGTCTGGTGAGTTATTAGCTATAAGACAAACATTCCACGGCTTATCGGTGTTTGCTTCAGTAGTGTCAGCGAAGTATATGTCACTTCCTCTCAGAGAGACACAGAAAAAAAAGCTGCAACTCAAAATCACAGTCTATCTTAAGGTTTACCTTTGGACTATTGAAGCTTTTCAATTCAATACAATCAATGTGTAGCAGCTCAATTAGAATTCTGATAGCATGGACGGAGCTGTTGAGGTGTTTGATCACTAAATACACACTTAAAGTTACAGTGCAGGGTGTGATCAGTGTTGAATCACAGCAGTACGTGTGACAGGACGAATTCAGACATATTGTTCAATCTCAAATTTTGAGTTAAAATAAGTCTGTAAACGTATTCACATTCTCATCCCGACTTGTCAGGTACCAAAACTTTGTCACAGCCTTCTGTATGTGATACTGTATGCATTGTGGCTTTTCAAAATAAACTTCTGTGTTTGTAGAAAACAGCAGAAAAACACTTGATTATGTTTTGGGTAAAAGAACAGGGTTAGGCTTAAAAATAACGTCATCCACATTTAACTACCAAATGCAGTTACGCAGGTTGACTCTAAATATCAAGAATGACTCTTGGTTTCACTCAAAGGTTGTGTTACATTGTCATCCTTTTTTCTTGATCGTCTTGTTTTCATAATTGTTGGGAGACAATCAGATTTTATTTCAATTATGATTTTAAAATTTGAATCATTTTATATTAGATTAGATATTACATGATTTTACAAATGTATACAGAGCTTGTCTGCTTTATACAATAATCAATATACCAAATAATATTTTCTGACTTTTTTTTTTTTTCTCTATCAGTTGGATGCTGCTTCCCAACAGAACTGACAATCGAAACTCTGGATCTATTGTGAAACAGACATAAATAAGGTAAGCTATGACATGCTGCACACCTCTCTCTCATTTGCACGGCGTGCACGCACACACACACACACACACAGATATGAAAGCTTGTGAGGACAGTATGATGGGTGCAGCGGTTAGACTTGCTGACAATACCTCACATCGTCCAAACCTGTCCCAGCACATACATGAGTTACAGCCTTGTCAGAAGAAGATGAGTATGAGTGTGGGAATGTTGAACTGGAGTAGAACTGGGCCCAGGTCCTGTCTCCTTTTTCCTGAATGAGTAAATCTACCTGATATAAAGCATCTGAGGTTATAAGGTGAGATGCTGCCTAAAGTCCTCACCCGACTAGCTGCGACTGGTTTCATGCAAACGGTTTTGACTCAGAAGGGGGGTAGGATAACCCATGAAAACCTCTGGGGAAAGTATTTTCACCAGAAACTCATATTAAGTGGATTGCCAATCAGTATCATTTGCCAGCTGTTTAAGAGGTTTGGAAACTGGGATGAAACAGCCAGAAGAAGAGCCACAAACAAAAAGAGTAAAAGTCTTAGAAACAAAAGAGAAATGACGAAGAGAAGCAGTGGTCACTGGACAAAACACAAAGATGCTACAGGTCTCTTGGGACACATCAAACTGATTCAATCTTGTCTAAAACACAGAATCTTTGAGTTTGTCAGCTAGAGTGGCAGGATTGTTTTTTCACACTGTTCTTTGTTATTTGAGCTACTAGCTTGCAGTACAGACAAAACAATCCTCATGTCCTTGAGGACTAAGACTTGATAACTGGGTACTCAATACCTGTAAGGGATCAAGTAACCCTTTACCAAGTAGTATTAAAACTTCTCCGGTCAAACAATACCTGTGTGATCCTTTTTATAACCTCATCTAGATAAAAAAGAGACAATTTTTATTTTATTTTAATGGCTGATATTTGATTAAAGTAGTTTCATGTCTATAGCTCTGGACAAAAAATATATACCGTGTAAGAGCGAAACTGCTCAATGGTGTGCACGTTAACATGGTCCACCGGACTTCAAAGTTTATATCACTTTGTGTCATCCTGTCAGCTCAGTCTGACAGACTCTGTGGTTAGAGGCCAAGATTAGTCATATTTAATTACATGTTATTGCAACTGCACACTATACTTATTTTTAACACTTTCAACTCTGTGAATGATTGTTTTTACTGCTAATATGTGCAACTTATTCTAAATTATATTTGGATGTGTCTGCTATGACGGGCATGTTTTTTTCTTATATATTGGGGAGGGGGCACACGGGACACATTCAATATTTAGAAGACGTGCATTTATACCTCATTTATACCTGCTACCTCAGTAGCAGAGGACTCGCATTTTGACAAACTGCTAGATGGCAACTCATACATACAACAATGCCTTTGGTCAAGTAGGTGGTGGCGGTATGTAGCTTCAAGAGCAACGGCTGCAATCTGCCATTAAACAGAAAATAAGATAAAGCAACTATGCACAGTTGAAGCAGAAATTGCCATGAATTAACGCAGAAAAGGCACACATTTGTGCATAAAAATGAACCAGAATAGGGCTTGGCTATATGAACAAAATCTTCTAACAAGGTCTCTGTAATTTCATATATTATTAATGGTTTTGCATGTTTTCTGGTAATTCAATAAATAATTAGTCCATGTGAAATAACCGCATAATAAAGACTATTTTTGTAAACTCCTGTGTGAATAAGATACATGACAAATTATATTTTTTCAATACTTTGCTGCAGATTTGCTCCCATGTGGTATGTGCAGAAACTTTCTAAAATTAATATTAAGGCATTAGACATTTTTATATAATTTTGATGACACCACAATGCAGAAAATAGTGTTTGTTCAATATTTCTTGCTTAAGATGCCCTCCCTCAAAATGTTAGCAAAAAACAACACAAAACTAAATGAAAACTAGCAAACCAACCATTTCCTTGCATCCATATAGAATAAAATGTAATGTAAAGCATGGACTCTGATGTTGAGGACTGCCTGTGCAACTTTACATTTTTCAGTTGAGTGCAATGGCATGATTTGCATGAATCTTAACACACCCACCTATGCACTTGATGTCAAAGCCTTGCGGCGGCTGTAGAGTCCGTCTGGTCCATCCGTTTCTGAGGACCTGAAGGTGAACTTCTTTGCCCTGTATTAGCAGCACGCGCTCATCTATCCAGCCGAGGAAGAAGATCTCAGACAGCGCGTGTGTCAGAGCCTTGTTCCAGAAATGCTGCATGTTCACGGCTTTGAAATTAGCGAACACCTCGTAGCCGGTGTGATGCTGTAACTTTACAGAGAGCACGGCCGGGGACGGTGACGATAATGGGGAGTCCTCTTCATCCTCTCTGCGAAGCTGCGACAGCACCAGGGCCATAGAGTGCGGGGCTACCTGGAGGAACTTCTCCATTCCTGCTTCAGTCAAAGTTAATCCGCAGGAAAATCAACGAAAACTACTCTTTCTTCATTGTAGGACGTTGTTTACTCCACGCATGCCTTACGTTTCTATCCAAAAACGGCCTGATAATCTTGACTGGATCAGACATATTGAAGAAGTGGACAACAGTGTAGAATAAAACACGCTGCGCTGATCCAGAGTCTGCAGCACGACGTTACAAAGGCAGGTGCTCCATGTAAAATCAGGGAAATAAGCAACCTGACACGCCGTCCGCTGCAGCCAACTAACCCCAACTGTCAAAGAGTATTAAAGACTATTTTCAGCGACAAAAGAGGCGAGGACTTGTGCTGCGTTCAAGGGCCACACGTAAACTCCTGCTTTACACTTTGAAGGACCAATAGCCAGCTTTCTTGTTAGCAACTGTTCACCAGTTTTAAGCTTTGTAATTGTTAAGGTCAAAAATGCTAAAAACATTAAACTATTAGCAAAGATTTGGCTTGACAACACAGAGACGTGACTGAAAAAGTGTCCAGAAAAACAGAAACACCTGCATGATTCAATACAATATCAACTTCAATTTTAACTGTTAGATACATTTGTGTTGCTACAAGGTAACACAGAGCTGACTTACATACTAATCATAATAAAATAATAGTAAAATACATTCAAAAATATGTATAACATGCTAAAAAAACACACACACACACAAACTCTAAAAACCCAAAAAGTTTAACAAATGTACCTTAAAACACCAATTATTACAGGACCTTTATAGGGGATTGCATCATGACCTATGATCATGACATACAGGTGTATTTCTGGCATGTGCTGATTTCTGTATTGGCATGACTCAAGGGTCATAAAGATGTTTATGATGCAGATACTTCTTTGTTGGCTCTTTAGCACCTCCAACTGGCACAACTCAAAATAAAAAAAGGTTACACTGATTTATGGATGAATTCAGTGTATTAGATGATTCACATAAAACAAACTGTTTTGATAATCAATTAACTCTTTATACAAGAATGAATTAAAGTTATTTTAACTAATAATAATAATTCAATAACTGAATCTGAGTATTTTTGGCATAATGCGAACAAGTCAATCAACACAAAAATATTTAGATAATTAATTAATTAATCATTCATTTCTTTCTTTGTTACAAAAAAGTCCCTTATTTGAGAGGCCAGTCTAAGAACTCATGGCCTAATAAAAAAAAAAAAAATCATACATTTAAGTTAATACAGTTAAATTAACTTGGAAATATATACTTTTTGCATATCCTGCTGTTTTTATCCCATGGATATAATATGAACAATAACAGGGGTGAAGACATTGAGTGCATGTCATGCTTTTATGGTAGCCTATATTAATAATATAATATGGAGGTTCAGTTTGTTAAATCAACTGCTAATGTTGGTGTTGGTGTGTGTAGGTGCTGTACAAGTGTGAGTTTTGAGCCGTGGTATTCAGTACATCCGACAGGTACTTATCAGCCTGTTATTTGTGAGCTGGTTTAGGTGAAGTGCGTCTGTGCTGGCAGTGAAGGAATCTGAGGCCCAGTTTTATTTGGCCCAGGGCCTCAGGATCTGGTGGCCCAGTTCTTCTCACCTCCATGCCAAATCTGTGGTAATCCTGCCTGTTTACACCTGACTGTGTGCAAAGTAGCCCCTGGACTGAGTTTGTGCAGGTTAACTCTATATATGAGATATGGCAACACTGGCAAGTCAATCCAGGCAAAAATACTGCACTGGTCAATTTGGAAATTTTGCTCCCATAACATAATTTTCTTTTTTCAACCAATGCAAAGAAAATCCAAATTACACCTTTAGATGTGTATTTTACTACATTTTGTCTGTCTGCATCTGTAAGTTTGTCTTTAATTCACAAAAATGTAGCACTAGATAATGCCACATTAAATATTTCAACCTAAGACTTCATAACATCTGGTTAACTTTTTTTTAATTCACCTGTAGTGTCAAAATGTATGGAATTTTACCATTCATATCTCTAAAGGATGTTAAATGAGCTTTTTCTCTGATTTGATTTCAGTAGCACTTACATACACCAAACTTTCCAGTTTGCTTCCTGTCTACATTCCAAAGGTTTATTACATATATATATATATATATATATATATATATATATATTACCTAAAATAAAGTTAGAATGATAAAAATATAAAGAGCAAACTCAATGCACAGACATAAAAGTCCTTGAATACATTTATGGAGTGTTAGCTTTTGGGTATTTGATTTCTGTTTTGGAAATGTATACAAATTAGCACATATTTTATATTTTAATCAAGTACATATTTAAACAAACCATTTCAGAAAACTTATAGAAAAAAATGTCGTCTTCATGTAAATAATCAGCTGGCTAAGTTTCATGGTGTTATCTATAAGTTCATTTATTTTTCTATTTTTAACCATATTCACCTGTAGTGCTTTCCCTAACTTAAATAACGTATCTGTGAATGTTGATGATCTTTAATCTTGTAGGAAACAAAAATGAAATCAGCAACACAACAACACAACACATAACAATGACAAGTGGTTTTTATTATTCAGGAAAAACTTCACACCAGCCTCACAGTATCACTGCTTACATAAAAAAGCCAAAAAGTAATGTTCATAGCAAAGTGGTACATTGATATGACTTAAAAACTAGATTGTCAAACATTGAAATATTTTAACAGCAAAGGTGATTTTAGCTAGTGTTCTGTAAATATAGAAATATTTACTCACAAATGACCAGCACCTGGATCAGTACACAATCAAATTGTGTTTAGTCTGTTATAAATCACTCAATGCTGATTGTTACATAGAAAAGTTACCCACTGTCCCACAACCGTCCATTGGAAATTATTTTTGAAGCACTGTAACTGTTAAAGCAAAGTAAAAAAAGGCATCCCTTTGCCGTTTTATGTTTGAAAACGAGAAAATAAACGTGCTACTGCCTAACATGAAATGCAAACTTGTGTTCAAGTATGAAAATGTGCCTCAAATAACAGCATTGTGCAAGTAGGCTGGTTTTACTCATGCATGCTTTGAAACCAGACACTGACTAATCTGAGGACATTCACACCAAGAGTTTATTCATAGAAATCCATATTTAGAAAATGGAAATCATTAAAAATGTCATTCTTAGCTTTAAAACCAGCAGAATACATGAAAGCTTAATGAATGTTCCTGAATCTGCTACACATTATTGTACGGAGTGCAAGTTTATTTAGGCTACATACCACTCGTTGGATAATAATTCAGTGAACTATTGAGTGATTATTATTGTTTGTGCACTGACTCAATGGTGAAAAAAAAGATAATGTAAAGAAAATGAAAAAACAGGCACCGAAATGACACACATGATCCCTTAATGACAGACTAAAGTCTTTCCTTAAACACACAGGTTATAACAAACTGCTGACTCATAAAAATGTTGAAGCTGGAGGGCAGGAAGCCCGAATCTGGTTTCATGATTAAACAACACTGAAGTCAGACTTCCTATCAAACTGGCTCCCAATATGTTTCCCTGAAATGTGTAAACAGCAAAGAGGCATTGACTGGTTAAAAACTGAGCTTGGAATTACGAGGTCAGTTACATTTTATCATTAGATTCATGATTGTTCAATATTATTTTATGCTTTTGCTTTACATAATTATTATTGCTTAAAAAAACGTGGAAAAGTTTAAAAAAGAATACAAAATTGTTTTCCTTCAGGGTTAAAAAAGAATGTAATGCCTTTTATCTAGGGCTGTACCGAATATAATTTCTTTACATTTGAAGCTTCACCTGGAGTTTTTTTTTTGTAATAATGCCATAATAGTATTTTTGTAATTGTAGGTCTATGAATGTAACTTGTGGTGCTGTTAGATTTCTGCTAAACTGCCCCGTTATTACAGGTGCATGGCTCCCTTTGTGTGCAGCAAGTGGGAGAGCAAATACATTTTTTTTTTACTGCTGTGAAAATGTTTTAGAACAGCTAAATGCCAAAAATATTGATTGAAACAGAATAATTCCTAAGATAAAAGCATATTGGGAATTTTGTAAAGAATGACTATACATTTTGAGTATTGGACTTTACAAGTTATTGAAAATGTTTGGATCAAACAAGTTAGAAACAATACTATGCAGCCACTGGAATCTAATTCTAAAAATAGTTTATACTATTAATATTACTGTAGCCTAATCTTTATCTGCAACTGTGCAGAATGTTATGAACAAGGTGTCAAACTATTCGGTACAGCCCTGCTTATATGTGAGAACTATTCACCAAACAGAAAGAACCTCATAATGCCAAGCTTTTGAAACGTGACTCTGTAAGCTGAAGTTCCAAGAGATTTTCACAGTGTAAACTAAAATAATTCACAAACACCACCTCATACACTCGAGCCTTTCTTCTGCACATAAAGACGACATCAAGGAGAGAAATACATCTCTTTGGTCAGCATTGACACAATGCATGGGATTTGTTTCTTTGCATTAAATCCTGGTGCATTGGAGATGGACTCAAACTCTACTGCCACCTTGTGGTTCACTCTTGTCATGATGTGCAGGATCTCCAATTCTTTTCCATATTTGCTGATCATGTCACACAGCGACTGCATGAACCAGGAGCCCGTCATAGTGTTCCTCCATGAGTAGTAGCCTGGAGACGTGTGAGTGATAGAAAAAAAGATCAGTAAAATAAAGAAAAAGAGCAACATTATTTAAACAAAAAGACCTGTGTTCGTGCATAATGACTTCTAACCCGGGGCTGTGGAGAAGGCATAGAGGAAGTCAGCTTCTACAGGGATCCTTGTAGTGCCATCGTCTGCGCTGTCGGCTTCAATGCCTCCATCCAGATCAGTGCCTCTGCAGGCCTACTCAGTTTACACACAAACAAAACAAGAGCAGGTTAGACACTTTAGCACAGCCCAAAGGAGGTAAACGCAGAGTTGGAAGGAAACAATACCTGGATGAAGAAGAGTTTGGGCTTTCCCACCAGTGACTTGCAGCGATCACCTCGAAAAAGCGACGTCAGATACTTGAGCTCGACTGAGCCATCCGTACCAAAAAACACACCCTCATCTCCATGACTCAACAGGACACAGATGAACGAGGCGTAGCAGCTGTGATCTTCCTTTGACGCTAAATAAAGTGTGCATTTAAAATATATTTGTACACGGTAATATTAAAAGCCGAAGGTGAAAGGAGACTTAACATTACTTTGTGTGTGAACACATTGTTTTAATTCTTCTGCAAACTTACCAGAAGCCAAGACATGTTTCATCTGCTCACATGACTGGTCGTTGTAAACCTTCACTTTGTAACCCATCTTCCCAAACACTTTCATGGCGTTGGCAGCATCGACATCTGTACCGTTTCGCTGATTCATACCTTTAAAAGAGAAAGCAAAGAGAATCTGGTTACCTGAATACAATAGAAACATTTAGGGAACCAAGACTTCTTGCTTCCTCTAACCATCAGAACATATTGTAGGCAGTTGTTTGCCTACAATTGAAAAAAAAATCCCTGCAGGACACCACAAAACCTTTTACATTTGAAATCGAACACCAATGTTGGATGCAATCCAGTAGTCATGGATTCAGGCTCCTTTGTGACTAGACTTTAAATAAAGTGAAAACCACACCCAGCCTGTACAAACCTGTACTGTGATGGGATTTTGGAGTGCACACTTTCTCATTAAAGTTCCACATATCTTCAACCTAATCTGCTAGAAAAACTGAAAACACCCAGACAGGCGTAAATAATGAAATGATTGATGGCTGAACAGCATTTGCTGTCATACTGTCATGGTTGATTGGAACATTTAAACAGAACAGAGCCACCCATAATGTCATTAGTAGCACCATGACAAGTCAAAATGTCTTCTATGAAAAAGGCAGTCTAATACAGAAGCTTTGCTACTAATTAGGGTTGGACAATATGACGAAATCCTCAAAACTACATAGAATTTTCTATTGTATATGTTTTTTTTATATAGCTTCTGTTCCAAAACTCATTGGATCAAAGCTGAAGTGAATCATAGAGGTGTAATTTTGCTAATATGGAGTATACAAAGACAGGCTTTACTAGGTTTTAATTACATAGAACTGACTATTTATTTATTGAATTACCAGACAACATGTCATCTCGTGTCTTCAGGCTGTTCTGTAGGGGACTTTAAATGGAGTGAAAACAACAGCCACCCTTTACAAACCCATGCTGTGATGATGAGATAATGGAGTGCACACTTTCTTATTAGTACATGATGTCTGTTTACCTTACATAAGCTCTACATATCTGCAAACTAATTACACAGAAAAGTGAAAACACCTACCCAGGTGTAAATAATACAATGATTGATGGCTGAATAACATTTGCTGTCAAACTGTCATTGCTGATGGGGACATTTGAACAGAACAGAGCCATTGTTAATACCACTGGTAACACCCATAATTTTACTGATATGACATATCAAATATCTGTAGATGAAAGTTCTTGCATTTACAGTATTATGAACTGTCTCTGTGGTGGCATTCCTGTGGAAAATCATTAGAGTGTGGCATTATTGACCATTATCCATCATTCAAATTAATTATTTAGAAATTCTGTTAGCCATAGTATAATTATATCCTCAAAAGTTTTCACCTAACCAACTTTTCCAAGATCCAAATTCCTTTCTGAATGTGTTTACTGGAGTATTGATCTGACTTTTACTTTGGACTATCATTTTCATATATTTTTAATAAAGCCACCCGTCCAACTCCTGTCTGGAGCCCTTGTGTTTAGGTTTAAACAGTTTGTTGGCTACAGTAACTGTGGTCACCTCCTCTGTTTGTAAGAGCGAGGCTGTGGACCACAACTAGTCTGCTAGTTTTGCACAAAATCTTATTGTCTCTTGCACAAAATACTGCAGTTCTGTTGGAAACATTTGTGGGACATTCCAGAGTGAAATCTAAGCATGCACATATCTACCATAGCAGGAATAATTACACGGTTGAACAGGCTTAACCACTGCTGATATCTACCCCACGCACATTTGCTTGTGAAACATTGTTGACCAAGCAGTCATGTGTACTCAGTTAGTCCTGCTCTTCAGGTTTTTTCATAACACAAGTCTGACAGCAAAATAAAACCATCATACAGTCACTCTGAAGCCGAGAAGACTGAAGCTGCGTTTTCTTGCATTGACATCCAAGGTCTTTTCAGGCAGATGGTAGAGGCTCTTTCAATAACAGCAGACACTGCTCTTCAGCTTTTCAAACGTACAACACACAGTGCAACTAAAGAGTAGACAAGGACTGAGGTTAACTCAAGGTTTTTGCAACTATTGTAGATATCAGGCTTTTATACCTTCACAGAAGTCATAACATAAACATTCCCTTATAGATCCTTAAAGGGGCAGACAGGTCATGCTTCAAAGACGTGATAATATCTGTAAAGGCTGTCTTTCTGTATCCTGCCACACTAAAGCAAGTAACACAATTATCAAGTAACTGGGCCCTTAAATAAATATAGAGGGAACATTCTCAGACAGAATTATTCACATCAAACTTAGAAGAGGAAATAATAAAATCATGGGTATGCATGTGATGCATACCAAATCATACTGCGAGTCATGTGGGTACCTGAACTTCCTGAAGAGTCACTGGTAGTACACGGCATACTGACGGTTATTGAAATGCAATTATGCTTACACAAGGACTGCCACAGAGCTAACTTGAATATCTAATTAACTGGCATGGGATGTAGTTACATGGGATCCACACCAACCAGAGTAAATTGGGTCCCTGAGCACACCAATCATCTCATGACGCTAAGAGACAAACAGTGCAAATAATCCGCAGTCCACCTCCTCAACACAATCTTGCCACTGGACAGAAGAAAAGTAACACCGTGTGCCCAGAGATCTCACAATGTTCAGCCTAATCAAGCACCTCACAGAAGGGGCATCACCTTACAATTAAAGACAGTTTCTCAAGCAACATTCCAGCTTTCTGATACAGATGTCCTCACATTGAATCACTCTAATTCAGGGACCAAGTGGAGAAGCTTGTTAACATCAACTGAGAACTAGAAATGCTCCTACGGGGTATCACAGCAATCCTTACAGCCAGCTAATTTCTTACTCCTCATGAAATATTTAACAGTGAACATTTGAGCCACCTGACCCGTTAACCTTGGGCTAATATCACGTTTTATTCTAGACGAAGTAAGCTTTTCAAAATGGCATTCATAATAACAACACATGGGGGGTAATATGTTAAGTGTCCGCGAATTTGCCACTTGATTTTTTTTATTTCATTTTAGAAATGATTTACCATGCTACTGATGCACAGTGTTATTTTTAAGAAAAAATAACAATCCAGTATATCTATGCATTTATTTTGCACATTTTGTATTAAAGTAAGTAAGTAAGTAAGTGAGTAAAGTCAAGCCTGATGTTGTGCTCCACATAATTGTATCCCTGCAGTCACTTGCACTCAGTGAGGTGTACAGCTTAATGTATCGACCGATACCCATAGCCCAGGTATCGGTATCAGGAGAGAAAAAATTGTATTGGTGCATTCCTAAAAACATTATAATAAATAAGTGCTTACCAAGTGCTTACCGTGAGAAGCTAACATTTACTTTGTGTGACTAGAATAAAAACCTAAGGGTATTTACCATTTAAATCACAACGATACAGAGTAAAGAAAAGCAAGTTGATATTCACCTTTGAGTAACTACTAACAGCAGTTGTTTTTTTCCCTTAACATTTAGTAATACGTTTCCAAGTAAAACAGACTACATTTACACCAGGTTGTAAATCAAATATAATATTATTATACTACACTACTATTTCATTTTGAATATGTGACATTAATGAATAAACTGAGCCCCTTAGCCTTGGCCAAAAAATAGATGAGAATAAACACCTGTGCTCCTGTCAAAGTTCTTGTTGTTGATGATGATGCACTGGCCGATGCACGGGAAGTTCAGACTGTATCTGAAGCTGTGGGCGTTGGACTTGGCATCAACGTCCATGGAGGCAGAAGGAGACAGAGAAGACTGTGACCTGAGGGAAAACATAACAATAGTCACTAGTCTGTAATTTAATGTAAGATTATAACACGATATAAGTAATGCACGACTAAGAAAGGGCTAATGTAAACTGGGGAGGAATCATTTAAAGTGTGAGCGAGGCCTGCATTAGTGCTTTAAATATGACATGAGTAACACAATGCTATAACAGTTTAGAGGATTTAAAGCAGCAGCTAATAATTTATAACTAGCGGGTGAATATTATGCTAATAACAGGGTGGAGCAGTTTGGCATTCAACGTAGAAGAGCAGCTTCCTCATCACTGCCTTCTAACTTGGGGAAGACACAATGAGCCGCTATAACGTTAGATAGAAATCGTTCGCTAGCTCAATAAATAAACAGTCACTCACTGTTGTCCGCCAGTACCCTTTGCGTCTGTGGAGTCTTCTCCAGGTCCAGGTCCGTTTACCGACATATTTGTGGATCTTAAACTAACCGCACAGTAAATTCACACGCCCTGTAGGATAAACAGCCAGCTCAGCAGACGACTAATGCTAATTGCTAACGCAGGGAGAAGCTGCGCCGGACTAGTAAACAAAGATGCTGATGTCATGGAGAGATGCGCTCGTTTTATACGCCAACGCTTGCCGTTTGAGGGCGGGGGCAAATTGGCGCAAACTCCCCCACATGGGGAGGCGGAGCTACTATTTATGTATTTATTTATTTTAGAAATACTGAGGTCGATTCTGACCAGATGCAGACAAGAAAATCTGTTTTAAAAGAAAACTCTGGATTCTTATTTATAATTTTGTATTTTAAACATTCCCTAAATACCCAGCTCCTCACATTGTGGTATAAATGCTACTCTTTTCAACACTGTTAGGAATAAAAAAATATTTGCCTAAAGGTAGTCACATTGAAATATAATAAATCTGGAAGTACTGCATGTGAATCCCCTACCTTGTGAAAGTTTCAATTTCAAACCGTAAACTCCCCCAGGTTACCATAACAAATTCCCAGAGAAGAGTCCCTGCTTCTGGTGTAACTGTAGATCCACGTAACGTTGTGTCAATAAATTTTGTTGCATATTATCATTTCACATTTTTGTTATTGACTGAACTCAATTGTTATTTTCTCTATTAAAACTCAACAAAAATGTTATTCATAGCATCAATAATGACATGTTAATACAGTATAACAGACATGGTCATTTTACAGTACATTTTGCTACCAGTACTTCCACTTTTCTAATTTACTTCAAAATAATTTTAGAAGCAAGACTTTAACTTGCAAAGATGTATTTTAAAATGGTGGTACTGGTAGCACCATGCACCAAAATGGTCCTAACCTTTGTCTCAAAGACCCTACACATTAAGCCACACACCCGCATTTGATAAAATTTCGCTTGATTCAGGGACCTCCATCTGAAAAGATTTTGGTTGTTAGAAATGATTAAGACCAGAATTCAAAAGTTGTCACCTACAGTTGAGGAGATAACCATGTAGAAAATGAAACTTTTGATCAGAGTGGTTAATCGACTGTTACTCAAATTGCACTCACTCTTCTTTTTAGTGAACTCCCTCAAAGACCCCTGGGATTCCACAGACCCCTTCTTGAGAACAACTCATGTAAAGGATCTGAATACATCTTCTGGTGGCAAGTAGGGTTATAACTGACAGTAATGTTAGCTGATAGTTGTGGTTTCATCAAGGGCCTTTTTGATGCTACAGATGTAAATAAAATACATTATGATTGAATTCCATTTTGCTGATTCAGTTTAAGGGTAAAGGTAGTGTGCATGCTGGATCACTTGTCGTTAGAGACTTTAAATGCCTTGCAATTGTATTTTTTTTCTCAGAGAAAAAAGATTATGTCTTTCTTTGCAAATTGGTTTTCAAAAATGTTCTACCCAAGGCACACCAAAGTGCAAGCCAAAATCTAATACGTCTCCATCTAACTGTTGTGCCTAAAGCTAAACAACCTGTGACTGCTTGACAAAATTAACCAGGTGTTTAAAAAAACAATTATTACATTTAGGTTATGAGGACATAATGATCTCCTGCTACCAGTAGCACGCACTGATTTTGGCAATACTGCTGAGAGTCATACTGCATTAATAGTGTATGGTTGTCAGAAAAATTCCATGGTACACCTGGACTTGTCTCACGGCACACCATTAGGGAACCACTGAGCTACAGGATGTGGCAGACTAAACAGAGTTAACCACACAGATGCAGCTGTAAAATCTTCTTAAAACACTTTGGAAAGTCAAAAACACCAAAGACATGCACTTTATCTTAATTCAGACTTTAATATTATCAACCTCTAACACAATGCTGCTAAAAAAAAAACTGCATTGAGGGACTGAAAAGGTGAAAAGTATGCTGTGAATCAATCCATACGAATATTTAAACATTTGTTTGCAATTACTGAACATGACTTATGAAAACTCAAAATGGCAAACTCATTAGTAGCCAACCTCAAAATGATCATGTAGGGCATGATAAGTAATGTATTGTACGTTAAGTGCATGAACGCCTTCAATCTGTTTAACTGCAGGAAGTTGTGGCATTGTGTACAGTGACAGTTTCCACAGTGCAGAGCAAAAACACTATTAGCTGGAAAAAGTGAAAGGGATAAGAAAGGTAGAAGTTTCAGAAAACAAAGTTAAAAACACACATGAAATGTTGTGACTACACAATCAATCAAAATCAATGTTATATATATGTTGAGAAAGACAAACCCTGTGAAATGTGTCATCTAGGAAATGTAGAGATCAGATCAAAACTAATTTTTACTTCAAATAAATCTAAGTGGTAGAGGGTGACTCATGGTACACTTAGGTCAGACAATGAAAATGCATCCAGTTCTGAGTAAAAAACAAGGAAAAAGAAGGGGAAAGCAAAAGTGCATCAATGCCATTAGATTCTCTATCAATATAACCAGTTAATATCACAATAACTTTAATATTTAATATATTTACACAGAAATATTTGCAACATTATGTTTTGTGATCTTCATTTTCAGTGTTCTTCTTTAAGTACACTTGAATATAAATTGAGATTTAGTTTTTTTCATCAACCACACAGTCCTTGCACTCATAAGACAAACAACAACAGAGACAAATACGACAGAATTTAGTTTTTGCAGTTTCAGCGATCTCGCTTCACACATTTCACTTCGTGCCACATGTATACGCACTGAGGCACTCTTATTGCTGTCTGTTAGAAAACTACACTCACACAACAACACACGACGACTAAAATAACCTACATCAAGATTAAAGCTATAATCGATAAGTTTGAAGGAAGCCAGGAAGACAAAAAAACACTTGCCTCAGATTTTATTTCCCCTCACTTCAATCACCGAACCAGCAGAAACACAGTTCAGTTCTGCTGCTCTTAAATTAATCTCAACTGTTCAAATGGTGAGCCTCAACATTTACTTTGAAAGAAATATTTAAATGGTTAATCCAAGTATTAGCGACAACAAGTTTAGGTATGAAAGTACATGTCTGAATTATGTGTAATTGGGTGGAGAATCTAAATACACTTTGATTGTAATCCTTAGGTTTGAAATACATGTCATCAACAATTTGATTTCTGTTTAACAGCTACACTCTTTTAATAGCAACTAAACATTTCACTTTAGCTTGAGCCGGCCCCTTTCCCAAATTTAAAAAATGCATCAGCTGCCCATCCCATGTGTCCCACGAGAACATTGTAGTTATGGGACACAGTGACAACAACAAAACATGCCTTTTAATTGGCTTCTGGGGGTCCTTAGAACAGAATCACAGGATTTTCTTGATAAAATGACATAACTTCTGTGTTAATGAAAATAAAGGATGGGAACAAGTTCAATTTAGTATAATAAAGTGACTGTACATTTCATTTTCTAACTCTAAAAGGTGGGTTTAGTCTAATGTTTTTCTTTAAAGGGGGAAAAAAAACTAACAAAAAGACAGGGTTGCTGCAAATAGTGCCATTGGTATTTTTATACTTCAGATTTTCATTGGTACTCATAAATTTGGTACTGCTGTTTCAATTCATAGTAACCAATATGGTATCATATTATATAAAGAACATATTACATTAGACTTTTGTGTGCTTCACATAGAAATGCCATTATTTTTACTCAATAAAAAATTAATAGAAAAAAACATTACATTTTATTTTTATATAGTGAAAAAAGGCAAAAAAAGAGAGAAAACAACTGCTTTTTTATGTAAAGGAGTGTGTAGACCCACAGTTGTTGTGTAGAAGTAAATGGGCCAAAATAGGAGGCGCGGAATAATCATCGTGAAATTCATTCATGTCTCTTCATCGCTATCATTTTTTTGTACAGGGGGGTTTGGAGAATCTCAGGAAAAGAAAAATCACAGTATATTTTGTATCTGATAAGTTGAGTGCAAACATGAACAAAAAGGCTAATATGTAGATATAGTATACATCCGGGGTTCGGGGAATAAAGTAGCACCGCAAATTACCATAAATTTAAAGGCAAATTCTGTATCAGGTTTTGGTGTTTGTGACACTTTTCATTTTATACCAGTCCAAAGATAACTCCTCAAATATGTCAACAATTACAGTATTTACAGTAACAATCTTAAAGATCTCTTTCATACTCTTTAGACGTGTGCTTTTGGATCCTTATGTTGATTTTTTTCTGGGAATGTTAATACGAAATTTGCAAGGCCTTTTAACAGTGGACCATAGACTCAGTCACCATTGTGTCACCTCATTTGGCGATAGATAGTGACATAACAGACTTTCATTTAAATTAAGATCTTACAGATTATTACTTCTCTCTTTTCTCAGAACCACTGAATGCATCTAAGCATTTAATGTGGTCTGAAACTGGTATGGTGAATATTTCCTGTGTGGTTAAAACATAGGGTATGATTGAACTTGCAGGAGCAGTCATAATCAGGAGTGCACAACAAAAAGTAATACATAAACTACACGTTATGTTGTAGCTCACTCTCTCTAAAACCGGGCTCAGACTACAGGAGTTTCTAGCCGATTTGAAACTCATTCACCCCTCCTGACAATTGGTGGAGAAATCTTGTCTGGTTCGTATTGATGTTCGGCACAGATTATCTGGTAATGTGAGCATTTCACAGATCCAATCTTAAACCTCTTGTACTTTTCACAGCCTCACATGAGCCACCATGATAATTATCAAACATGTTTGATATTTAGGAATTAAAATCTGGATGGCCAGTCAGTACTTTTGGAGCCCAACCATAATAGGCAATGAAAAAGACAAGCTCGGGCAGCTTATGTTGTTTCTAAGCATTAGTGAACATTAAAGCACATGAGGCTAAAGTTATCAGCTAGCATAGCAATGTTTATAGACACTGACAGTGACAGCAGATACAGACTCCCCAATAATTTTCTCATCAAGACTTGTTTAGCTTTCTGCATTTTTTTTTCTCACTAGAAATGATAGCAAGATGTAGCCTTGCATCAGCCTCTGTTTGCGTGCATTTGGTTCCTCATGAAATCAGGTGAGGTGGTGCACTTCTCCCTCTGACACGATAATCTTAATAATGTCCTGTAGAGTGTGATGCACCATTATTTTCAAATCTTGAAATAAATTGATTTTAAGACTCCTGTAGTCTGAGCCTGGCTTAAGCAAACCTTGTATAGTGTAAGATGTCACCCAGATGAGTAATGCCTTTGATAATAGTGCATTTAAATGCATGATGAATTACTAGAATGACCTGCTGCCAAATGCAACTCAAATGCTGTTATACCAAAGAACCCTGGATTGAGAACAAGCAGTGAATCAAGTGTTTTAGAGGCAGTGAGAGGGAATTCTGAACACTAATTAGCTGCAAAGTTACAACAATGCTACAATGTGCATTGCATCTACATTGAGAGTAAAGTCCAGATGCCCTTAACCCTGAGCAAATCACTGCTGGAAAAGGGGAGCGGAGTGGGTTCATCAGCTGAAGCTACGGACACTGAAGATGGGTTGATGTCAGGTTTTGTTGCCCGCCGCTTTAGCTGATGTAAGGTTTTTACACCACAGAGGAAGACAGGTGGACTCAGCTGGGATCAGAAGATGTCGGGGCACATGTCCCAGATGCCTTGGTCCTTCGCCTCCCAATAGCCCCCCTTGTAGACATGCAAGGTCTCTCCAGAAGCGGGGTCGTCAAACTTCTCAAACCACATCGCTTGGTAGTTGTCCGGATGGGTGCCTGAAGGAAAAGAAAGAAAATCTTTTACAAAGAAGAATCTTTGGAGGGACCCGAGGTGTGGGTTAAAAAGCCACTGTGCCATGACATCATATCATGCTTAAGTTAAGTCAACCAGTGCAGTGCCAGTTCAAAATGTTCCTGTTCGAACAGGCCGATTGCTTGCCTCCAGTATCGCTGCTTGCAGCTTTCTCAAGAACATTTCATCCAAACAACTACACACTAAACAATGTGCCACCTTTGGTCCAGAGCATTAAATAATTGTTTCAGCTCCTAGCAATGCTAGGATACAAGCATCATTTGCATGTTCCTAAATTTCATTACATCAATTATGATTGAAGTGTTTGAGTTTGCTCCACTGTAACATCTCCGGTGTTACATTTTTGTACTGTTCTTGAATGTACTCTAGTGAAGAACCTAGAGTGAGTTGTATGCTGTTCAGCCGTGTAACAGTTAATCAGGGTAACCTTTTAATACACTACACACTGTGTAGATGACGCTCTATTCATTAATATATACCGTATGTGAAGTCATTTGGAGGAACGGTTGTCAAGAAAACAAAGACACAGACAAGAGACTCATTCCATTAAGCCAACAAGCTCTCAGATGGTTGACGAAGGGCACTTTCACAACCCAAGTCCATTTGGTTAGTCTGAATCAGAATGAAATACTTTTGGTTCGTTCTATATTTAGACTGGTTTGCTTTCACAGTCCAGAAATGTAATAAATTAAAAGAAAGATTTGCGGAGAGGTTTGTACGAAGACGGAGGGATGGACATATACCTGCAGTATTATTTCTTATTGGTTGGAAATTTGGCATTGGAAAATGAAAACATAGGAAATAAACAAAGCAACATGGTGCCAAATGCACCAATATTGCTGTCAAAGTAGTTTTCTTTTTTTACCTTGACTCTCTCCCAAACGAATGGTAACAAGGATTTAACCGCGCCAGAGTTAGATTGAAACAGAATAAACTTTGAGTTGTGAAAGCGCCCTAAGAGATATTTTATGTTTCTGATCACTTGGTCGTCAGATGCACCTTATTCAGACTGAAAACAAAAGAGGAAAATCACAATTAAATATATGATGAAATGACCAGTTTGCTCCTCTGCCATATGTTGAGAGAATCAGGCTTGCAAATAATGTCCCAACGACCAGGACAGTATACTGAGCAATGACAGACAAATGCTACTCTGAAATATTCTAAAATACTTAAATCCTAGGTTTGGGCCAATTCTAGTGAGTAACAGTCTTCTATAAGGTTTCCTAAAGAATTCAAACACAAATCTATGCGACTAAAAGCTACATCTAAATAAAACAGGGGATAATGGGGAGCAACACTAATGTTACTTGCTTTTGACTTGAGCTCCATGAGGACCTTCATTACCTTCCACTAAGAAAGACAGAGTTGCAAAAGATGGAAAGGGGAAATGGTGAACAACTGGGTTTGTAATCTGGACTCAGCTACTAGAAGATGTGAAGAAACTGCACTATCAGTGTTATGCCATAGTCAGAATACTTGCTTTGATAAGGGGATAGTGGTGGTGGTCCATAGGGGGCTGCAAATAGAAGAATTAAGGATGAATCTTTGAGAGCTAATTTATAAAGATTAATTATAATCTGAAGATGACTGGTAGAAAGAAGAGACAATGAAATGTAAGAGGCTACTTGCATGCAATAGGTGTATTAGGGGGAGAGTCCTCTGTGTCAGCTTCACACCAGCACAAAAAAAAGATGTTAACCTACAACTCAAACAGTCCAAAATCCACACAAATGTCTTGTTTCATTTCATTTTAGAAGTGCTGTGTGTAGCATTTTGAGCTAAATACCATTAGAGCTTAATATACTTATTGTAAACAAACAAACAAAATTGATTTGTAACTTCTACATCACAAAGAGAAAAAAAGTTATTTCTCCACAAATATCTACACTTGGAAGTCATAAATATTGGGAACAAGCCTCCCATGGATATATTAGGGAGATTTATATATGTCACTGCTCTGTTAAAATGATACACATAGCACCTTTAAAAGTTCATATTAGCTACAAAGTGATACTTGCTTTCATAAGAAACCTCATTTGCTTCTGTGCCAGTCTCCACTTCATCGGCTAAATGGAACAGAAATGGATGAATGGATGGTAAAACATGAATAATGTAGACATTAACAACTTACGGTTGCACGCACAAACCTACTGTACATGTGTTTTTTGCATCTGGAGTTGATATATAGCAAAGATCAAGGGTGGGACAAGACTTAGAGAATAGTACTTGCTTTTCAAGGGTGAATCATTGATTGAATCCTCAGTGACAGCTTAGGGTTGAGACAGAGACAGGCAGACATAGTGTTCCAAGACAAAGTTTACAAAAAAATGAATGGACATGAAAACATTGGACAAACACAAAACAAATAGATGAACTCAAAAGCTTTTTTTTTTTTACCTTCCTCTGGTGAGCTGGCTGCTTTAACAGCCTCCCTTTCACGTTCACGACGGACAATGCGCTGTTTTTCTTCTAGCCTCTGCTTTTCTGCGTTAGCTTCATCCCATCGGCCATCCTCCATTAACCGCTGGTCAGGGCGTCGTCGACTGTCAGTTGGCGCAACCCCCTCTTCAGATTCATTGAGCGTCAAGGCCAGTGAGGAGAAGAAGTACATGTTCTCTGCTCCGTCTCTGTAAAGACAGCATCATAAGAGATCAGAGGCAAAAAGCCACAACAATTTACAAACTCCATTAGTTTAAACCGCAGCATCAGAACTTACGGTAATGGGTTCTTTTTCCAGATTTCTTTGGCTTTGAGGGTCTGATAGACGGTCCTCTGTTTGCCTTCAGTGCCGTTCTCGCCTTTACTGCTCTGCATGATCCTGGAGAACTCCATCTTCTCATCCCAAGTTCCTGATAGCACGTAATGGGCCTTCCCATCCTTATCTGTTACTACTCCTGTTACCTGAGAGACAAAATTAATTTCTAAGTTATTGTAAAAGAGTATATGATAAGCTATATGATAAAAACAACAATAGAAAAAGGCCCACCTTTCTTGGTACATCTCTGGAGAAGTAACTGTAGGGAGCAAACTTGAGGTGGCAGCGATCTCCTGTTTTGTGGTTCACAACATCTATTTCTCCTGACTGGAAGAGGATGAAAGAAAGAGACAAAGTATGTTGCTGTTGAAGGCTTAGGGGCTTATCAGTAGAATTCTACAAGCAAAATCTTTTCAAATATGTCTGTGTTATTGTTTTATCCCAAGTAGTTTGGAGTGGTGTTTGACAGCTTTAAATATACCTGGTCAATCCATAATTTTCCAACAATGATGTTGTGTACTGTTGTAGTCACTTTCTTCCAAGAGTAGTGATTGTTGCTTTTAGCAAATAAACACTGGATAGAACCTGGGGATAGAGAGGAAATAATGTTAGACCTGGCAGTGGTTAATGTTTAACCTGCTCACCCAAATTAGGAAAGTCATATTTGGTCTGCTCAACCTCACCTAAAGGCATGATAGAGAGATATTTTCCTCTAAACTTGCTGGCCAGGGTAATTTCTTGTCTGAGGGTCCAGCCCTTTTCAGAGAGGGCATGGTGAGCTGCAGCAGGTGGGTGGTGACTCACCTGAGAGAAGAGGAAGGTGAAGAGAAGTGATAGCAAAGTCAAGATCTGACCAATTATGCAATGGCTTAGAGGTATCCTTTGTAGGAAAACACACCTGTTCACAGAGGGAACGGTAGCCACAATCTCTCAGCCGATCAAGCTCAAAGGTTTCTCCCAGCAGAGGATTGAAGGGTTTTCCTGTGCGGTGGACAGTGGTGGAGTAGGACGAGACTGTGAAGGCAGCCACATAGCACATCTGCTCCAGAGAGCTCTGACATTTAGCAGCTTTATCCAGCAGCTCGTAGTACTCCAGGTCTTCAGATAGACGTTGCAGCATTGAGAGGGGCTCGTTGAAATTCACCTAATAGATACAAAGTCACAGAGAGAAGAAGGTTTGGATACTGTCTAAAATGGAATTAATAAAGAATGCAATATTTTGTTATTCCTTTGTAATAAATATTGCTTTAGTAAAATAATTAACTCTGACTTTGATGCATTCTTTACGTTTTACACAGCTTCCCAACTTCTTTGGACTCTGGGCTTCTGTTTATCCTCACAATGAAACGCCAGTTGGATACCAATATGAGTACTTGCTACTTACAGGCATTGGTATCTTTGAGAGCTCCTTTCCAATACAGTTCTTCATAATGCTCCACAGATTGAGGTAATAGTTTGGCTTGTCAGGGATACGAGTCCTTCTTTGTCTAACTGGCTCCAGCTCAAGGGGCTGTGGAGACTCTGGGTTGGATGCCAAAGATAGTTCGTCAAACTGGAAAAAGGGAAGTAAAACAGCCTTAAGGATTGGGAGACTGTGGTGTGTTGACAAGAAGTGGAGAAGACAAGTGAATACAAATCAAAACTTGCTTAAAAAAAAGTTAACATACATTGACTGACTGATCGTCCATCCCAATCTCACTGCTGAGACCACTAACGTTGCTGCCAGATCTCCTGATGGATGATAAACAAGAAGGCAGAACATTAAAAACCCAAAAAGTACACAAAGAGAGAAATATGATACCAAACATATTGACTATCAAGAAATAAAATGAGTGAAATCTGAAATAAGACCAATATTTAATAACCTGTGATATTTGGGGTCAGCAGGGACGGTGATAAACTCTGCTGGATCTTCCATAGCATCAAAGAACTCATTGTCATCATCCTCGTCACTGGCATCACCTTTTCCTGAAGCATTACCTGAGGTAAAGAGAAAAATAGTGGAAGAATAAATGACTAATGGCTCAACTGCCCTTAGTTGATTTGGCACAGGTCCATAGCATAGCAGGCATACTTTGAGAAACATCAACAACACCGGTTCAGTTTGGGTTTAGAGCTTTACCTTTGTTGCTTAAGGCAGGATTGCTGAATGAAGGAGGGAGAACTGTTGCTCCTCTGAAAGCTCTTTCTAAGTGATTGTGCTGTTTGGCCAGCTGCTCCAGAGTCTCCTCCAGCCGTATCCGCTGGTCTCTTTCAACCTGTAAGGCCTTCTGCCAGCGCTTACTGTGGTTCTGAGCCAAGGAGAGGAAGTCTCTGCATGCCTTGGGGAACATGCAAAAACAAGAGCAACATTTCAGCAAGAGAACAACAGTTATTTTGCATTCCTCTGCAATAAACTACTGGGTGACTTACATTAATCATGGCATTCGAGGTGATTCTAAAAAGTGTGGCTCTTTCTGTAACTTGTCTCATCTTTTCCCCCATGTCCCCTCCGGTACGAAGCCCCTCCAGTTCTGACAAAGATCTGTGTGTGTGGAATAGATTAATGATTTAAGGGACAAAATAAATAGGCAAACAACATAAGTAAAGATAATTTTTTTAAAATACATTTATCGAACTGCTTAGTCTGATAATTGATACCTTTGGAGGGCAGACCCATGTTTGACAATGAGATCATTGCAGGTGTTGAGGTCCTCCACCTTGCTGTTGAGTGTGCGTAGTGTGGATTGGATTTCTAAGTTACGGCAGCCACCGCCCTGTCCTGAGTTGGGGGGCACTGCAGAACAATCATCACCCGAATCATCTGAGGGAGAGAAAGTGGAAAATAAAATAATGCTATATAAGTTTTCTGTGAATTCTAATATTCTGTCTCCTGCTTTCTCCAAATGTGTATTCCCTCTCACCAGATTCAGCCTGCATGTGGACGGCCTTAGCCTTGGCGAGCTCCAGAGCAGTGATCCATCGCTGGCGCTCTACTTCTGAGCTGGCCTTCAAGTGGTAGGTCTGCGCACCTCCGTTGGAAATGACAAAATTACACGAGTCCTCCACAGCAATATTGGCAGTGGCCAAGTTGATGGTGCCTCTGCATGTGTGACCCATCTCTGCCTGGGTCCTGGACACAAACAGAATAAAGAACAGTCGAGTACAGGGTTTCTGAATTCACACACATCAACAACTACAACTTACCTGTAGTAGGACAGCAGTCCATTGCTCAGAACAAACCAGCGTCTCTGGTAACCTTTAATGTAGTTAGTCCATTTGAAAAGCCAACCCTTGTACGTGTCGCCAGGGGTTGGAGTTGGGGGCTTGGGCTCCGACATAACAACAGCGTGTGGGTGCAGTTATAGCCTGTTGAATTAGAGAGAAAAAAAATTTAAATCAATATTTACATTGATTTTAATTGCTGGACATGCTACTATTCAATCTGCTTAATTCACATTTGACACATAAAATATATGCACAAACTGGTCAATGATGGCTACAGACTTGGGCTGAACAACTAATTGGTGTTTGATTGACTTCGCAATATAGGCTAGTGCAATATCCAAATAGCAGGAGGAACATTTTTTTGTACTGAATACTGAATTATTGTGATGCTGAAAAGATGTCCGGTCTTATTAATAGTATGCTACAGACGTAAGAAACTATATTTCTTAAGTACAGATCCATGCCACAAACACAAACAACAAAACCAAACACTTTATTATATATATATATATATATTTTTTTTTTTTAATTGAAAATAAGAATTATGATTCAGTTATGATCATTTCCGCCAGTCTTATAACACAACCATCGCAGTAAACTGCCTTGTTTATGCCAACACCTGTAGATTCATTAGGCCATTGCTATTATGACATAAATTTACTCACAATAGGTTATAAGCAATTTATATTTTGTGATTACTCCATTTAAACTGAAAGTATTATATTGATACATAAAAACTAACCTCCCAGTGTTAGCTGCATTTAAATAAATTTAAGTTACGTTAAACCTGTAACGTTGTGTGAATGGTCCACATTTGACAACGCTGGGTAAATCTGTCGAAGCCCCCGAAATATTAATCTGGGATTATGAAACACTGAGCTCTGTTTCTATAATTTCACTATGATAGGTTGCAGCTTAGATCAATTGTTAACGTGGAATCGGCACATAACAACATAACAACAAACGGTTCAGGGGTGACATGTCTCCTAATAATCTGTTTAACGTTAGCTAATGGTTAACACCAGTGCACCGTAACGGCAACTCTCACAGACTGAGGAAACACTGCTCACTACCGATAACAGTCGTTTTCACGCACCGGTTATTTAACAGCAGGACAAACAACAGACAGGTAAACACATAGTGGGTACATGATGAAGTACTTCGAGGAACCAGAAGTCAATTCCGAACACCAAAGCTACTTAACACAGTATCCGTCACTAAGCTTGATGCTAGCTACACAACAGGAAGCTGTCAGACAGCCTGACACGTCCAAGACGATGCTTACGATCGTTTTTAACCGTCTCAGCATCTCGTCGTCTCTCTGACATTAAAACAGGATTATATTTTCTTGACGGTTACCCTTACCGTGTAAGACTTTAGCTGTTACCGCTGTGCATGTCGTGTTGGGTGAAGCGATGTTAGCTCGCTGCTGTTAGCTTTGCTAACTACTTTCATGGATGTATTAAGGAGAAGCTGACGGCTACTTTGCTACAGGTTCTTCCTCTTCTTCTCCTCTGGGGTTTTACGGCAGTTTGCAGCTGTTGACATCGCACTACTGCCTCCCTCTGGTTGTAGTCCTTCTCAATGTCCAAAAATTGCCATTTCGCCCACTATCCACTTGGTTCTACTTGATTTTTTTTCTTAAGACTAGACAAGATATTCCCGGATATTCCTCTATTAGTTCCACAACGGGGAATTTTCAAATGTCACAGATATAGCAAAAATATAAAGAAGCATCAATAAAATAACATTAAATAGAAACAGTATTAACAAGAAATATAAAAGCTTTTACAATTAAGAATAAAAATCACTATACCTTATAAGAAATATAAAATAAGGAACAGTGACTGCACTGTTACACAGAGAAAGTATTTTATATTGCACATAACATTTGTATTGAAATAAGTAAAAGTACTGGAGAGAGGTAGTACAATACAGTGCAGTTATTGTCATATTTGGTGTTTGTGGTCTACTGGTCTTTTATATTCATCATTATTATTACTGTCTATGGTCATTTCATGCTGTTTTCTCATAATGAAAAGTGAACTGTAAAGTTGCTGTATCTAGTTCTCAGTCTGTTTATTGTTGCTTATTTCCTGTTGGTTCCCCTTCTTCTTATCATTCACATCTCTTTATTTTGGATTGAGTGACAATCTCATTTTTTGCTTCATCAATACTGTTGCTGTTGTTGGTGTACTTTCATCTCTTATTTTGAAAGTCTAATAATAATTTGAGGTAGAAAGTAACTCAATTTTCTCATGTTCTGAACAATTTGCAGGTACTTATAGTTTACTTGAGTATTAATTTTATGCTACTTTATACTTACACTACATCCCAAAGGGAAATGTTGCACTCTTTACTCCACTACATTTATCTGACGGTTTAAGTTATTTTACAAATGATCATCAACTAATAAATGATGTATTATATATCTACCCAGCAGAATATAAATTAATTTAAATTAGCTCCATCTTTACCAACTGATAAACGTTTTGTACACACAAATGCATCAATAATCATAATCAAAAAATGGAATATATATTTTCTGAAATGGGCCATTCTGCATAATAAACACACACAAAAAATAGATTTTGAATGCATTGGGAGTAACCAAGTATTTCTACAGCTAAATTATTTCTTTTACTGAAGTATGGGATCTGAGTATCTCTTACACCAAGTAATTCTTTTTAATCACTTCTTTTCCCAATTTGTCTACTTTATTGTAATCTGAATGCACAAGAATTTGATATTTCTCCCTTGATTAACTGTTGTTAAAAGAATAGTTCCCCTCTTATTTGACATTAATTTACTCAATTTAAAGGCCATCAGTGAAATTATTTATATAATTTGCATTGCCAAACATAGCCATTGGCCCACTAACCTGGAAATGTCTTCTAGTTAAAAAAGAAAAGTATTTATTACAAAATATTATCCCACAAAGCATTTTCAATGTTGGCATTATTTTATTTAACTGGGTTAGGGTTAGTGTTATTTCACCTTTTAAAAGAAATCTGAACCCAAATGCATTTTAAACTTTTATGATGACTACTTTGCCTGCTCCATTGTTTCTGAACCTGTTCTTAACTCCATGTCACAGAAAGTGCGATGTACAAGAAACTCCACAAAGGTGATGAAAATTGTCATATTGAGAAAAAAATTCTCATTAAAAAATATTCTCATTATGAAAATAGTTACCTTCTCAGTTACTCTTCATCTTTTAATTAGCAACACAGGAAACAATACAATTATTTAATCTGTAATCAATTTTAATGCACAATTCTTAACTACAACAACAAAGCTTGGTTGCATTTGAAATTAAATTGAAGCAATTACTTTACTTAAAACATCCTGTGTGTGTGTATCTATGCCTGTATCAGTGTATGTTTGTGTTAAAGATAATTCAGTCTTCCCCCAGACTTATTTAGTGATGGTGTTTGCATTCATACTTTTCCCACTCCCACTCAGCACAATATATGGTGTTTTCTGAGACTTCTGCTTCTCTTGAAGCAAAGCCACAGTCCCAAGAGGAGTATCACTGCTGCTCATCTTCTTCAGCAGAGCCTCTTCCTCCAGCTTTTTCATCCTCCTCTCTGTCTTCATCTTTCCAGACCCTTTCCCATGGAATCGATGTGAAAGCTGCCTGAATGCTTCTTTTGGAGTGAGCCTGCGCCCAGATTCATCCACATACTCAATCTTGACGTCGGGCTTATAGCCATCTTTATCCTTGAAATCCTGAGTGAAGCCCCTGTATTCTTCTCTGCGACTGTACTTGTCATCAAAGCCCATCTTGTCTTCAATGCAGTAGTTGTCATTGGGCAGGGCACCTTTTGGTGCTCTGACACGGGCTACCTTCTGCATTTCAGTGTCCAATAGACCTTTGTTTTTGCACAGCAGCAAGGCAGCAGCAAGACCAGAGTTAACAATGGGCTCTTCATCCAAAATGGTGGCAGAGGCTGTGGAGAAATCTGGCTGTTTTTGCTCTTCATCCAAGTTAACTGTGCTCCATCCAACATTCTCATCCATTTCTGAGTCTGAATCTCCAGCATCATCTTTCTCTTCTTCCTCTTCAAAGTCCATAATGTCTTCTTGGTCCTCTCTGTTGCCGGACAGCCCATAAGTTGGAATATCACCCAGAGTTCTGCAAAACTCAGAGGTGGCATTAAAAACAATGTTATTCTTCCTCTCAGGATCATTGTCAGTGTCAGCCTTATCAAGCTTTTTAATCTGCTGGGCCACCTTCTCCCCAGAGTCTTTGAGAAGCTGCTTTTGCTTCAGCTTCCTCTGCTTCTCCAGCTGTTTCTGCAGCTCCTGCTCTGCCTCATCCTCCTCAATTACAGTTGGCTCAGGAGGTATAAAGTCCTCATCATCACTTATGTCCATTTCTGCCGTCCTTATGTCATCTGACAATTGGGGGACATCATGTGGCAATTTGACCTCCTCCACCTCCTTTACCTCCTCATCCTCTTCATTGGACTGTTTGCGGCCTCGGCCGCGTGTCCTGGAGCCAAAATCTGTGCTGCGAGTGTCATCAATGAGAAGATCAGCTGCAGTTGCCTCCTTCTCCTTCTTCCTGATCTTCTTCACGCGGCGTTTTGTCTTTTTGAAGCCCACCATTTCCTGCGGTGTGTAATACTCTGAGGCGATACTGAGAGCAGGCATTACCAAAGATTGGGCCTGATTTCGCAGAGCCTCTCTCATGGCCTGAAGCTCCCGCTCTCGCTCACCATCAGCAAAGCCCCCTGTATTCAATCGGAAGCTCTTTTTCTTTTCACCCTCAATTTCCTCATCGTACTTTGACAGTACAGATCGGTTCTTGAATGTAATCATGTCATCTACACTCTCCTCCTCTTCATAGGGCTTGTATTCTGGCTTTTTCTTTTTTAACTCCACATTCTTTTCTGCTTTTTCCTTGTCCACCAGCCCCACATTTACAAGCACATCCTCCTCCTCCTCAAGCACACCTTTGTCTTCTAGGGTCAGGATGACAGTCTGGCCCTCGTTGAAGGAATCCACCTTGTGCTGCACTTTGAGTCCCTTCAGATCTTGAGCTGTGTAAGCCTCCTTTTTGGTTTGTGCAAACTCCTCCTCCACCAGACTGCTGACACCAAACTCTTCATCCATCTCTTCCAGGAGTTTGGCTCTTTTCTCTGCCAATTCTTTTTCTTTTTCCATCTTTCTGCTTTTCTCAACCCAAGCAACTGTGTCATCCAGCCAGTCATCCTCTGCTAGGGTCTTGACTTTTTCCAGTTTCAGGTACTGGATGCGTTTTTCTTTCAAAGCTGCAAGCTTCTCTCTCATATCTTTCTGCTTCTTAATGAGAACAGGGTTGATGGTCTCTGCCACCAGTGGTTCCTCTTTGGTGCCGAGTTCCTTCTTGTTCTCGTTTAATTCCAGTGGCTTCAGACCCAGCTTGGCTCGCAGTTTGTTTGTCTCCTCAATGCTGAGAGAAGCATCTCCGCTGGCAGACTGAGGCTCCGCTTCTGCATTGCTTTCTTCATATCCAAGATCAACTTTCTCCTTCTTCACTCGTGGCTCCCCGCTGCTCCTCTCACCTTTGCTGCGGCCCTCACGTCCACTTCTTTCACGGGACCTGGAGCGCTTTCGTTTGTCTTTATCCCGAGTCGCATCTCGGTCTGCATCTCTTTCACGGTCCTTGTGGCGATGTTTCTTATGTTCGCGACGGCGCTCTTCAGTGTCCTTGTCGCGGCTCTTTTCCTTGCGTTTCTTGGACGACCCCATTATGTCCTTTGCAAATTACAACAGTTGTAACTAAAAAAAAAACAACTGTTGTTTGGAGAGAAAAAATGTCGTTAGCTTCCCTCTGCTAACTAGCTCACGTTAGCTTTGAAAGCTAAGTGGCTAACTGAACCGACGACACAACTCACTTTATGCGGAGGCAAAAATGAAAGCTTGCATTCATAATCCGACACTAATTGACGACGAGTGAGGATGTGTGAAAAAAAAATACTTAGCTATAGCCTTTCGCGACAGCAGTTTAACAACGTAGCTCCGCGTTCAGGTACAACAACTGTAAACGTTATCAAACGAACACTGAACGACAATATTACGGTTTCCTGCAAATACACTTCCTGTGGTCAAAGATTGTATACTGCCACCTGCTGGGTGGGAGTGTTTATTTCAGGCCAGAATCACATCCATGAGCTGCTGCGTTTTGGGACCTACCAGTCGCTATTATTATTTATCAAATGGCTTTTACCAGAATCTGAGATAAATTGTAAAATCTTTACTGTAATATATGAAGTGCTACGCAACGACACTTTCTTCACTTTCACTCTGAATGGTAATACCAACCCTCCTTGTCTTAGATTGTAAGCTAACTTAGCAAGCGCAGTTTAAATAACACAACTAAAACTCAGTATTGGCGTATGTTAATGTTGGTCAGTCATGACAGGTTTGCAGACCCTAGATTAGAGTGAATCATGACGTAGCTGTCAGATTGAAGTTTTGTTTTGCAGGCATTCACGCGAGCTGCTTGTTGTGCTTGTTTGCTACAACTTTTACTGAGACATTTAAAGTTAGCTCCGTGGCGAGCAGCTGTTCGCAAGCTAGGTAGCATTAGCGAGCTACAGCAGCAAGCTTGGCCACTTTCGCTACTCGTTAGCATGTGATTGCCTTTTTTATCGACACAAATAACGCCAAGTGTAATGGTTTATGGTCAATGTAGAGTCGACATAAGGTTATCTAGCGGGTTAGCTGGTGCAGATTGGGGTTATTGCGTGTTGCCATGGCGATTGTGGGACATAACTAGGTCACTAATGTTAAGCTAGTGAAGTTTCTCTAACAAACAAGGTGCATCACCTCTCATTTGAACGTTTATTTAAGCTAATGGTAACTACAAGTGCAAGACAGGTTATCGCTGCACTTTCTGCCCGTTTAGCTAACATTAGCTTGTGTCCCTGCGGGGAGCAGTGACAGAAAGCTGGCGCTAACTCGTTGCGTGGTGGAGGGAAGGTCTCATTGTTTTTCCCCGGGAATCCGAGCGGGCCATACTCAACACAAAACCCACCAACGGCTGCTAACGTTAATGGACTGGTCACAAAACAGCCTGTAGCTTTACCGTCAACATACGGATGTTACCAAACTGATCGTGATTTGAGAGCTGCCTGACGTTACCGGTAACCTTTCTATAAAATATAAAAACATGTCTATGTTAACATAATTACATTAATAACAGCAAAATAGCAGTAACAGGCATGTCTGTTGGTAACTTTAGTGTTTGTTGAATAATTCGTTGTTACGACGTTAGCTTACTAATGTAACTATTGACAAGTTACGTTAACATTTCATAAGGTCACCCATATACTGAGAAATTTCAAGTTTGCTGTCGTTTTTATTCACTAACGTTGAGCTAACTTACACCGACAGATAGGAATCTTCACTAATTGGCCTGAGGTTAACCTTTGCTTTAGTTGGGTTTTCCCTAACCTCCTCACCTTTCTTGATTGTTCTTTAATGTAGGTTAAGCTTATTATGCTTGTTGTTGTGCGGTCCTGTGTGGTGATCAGTAAGTCTTTTGTTTTGAAATCCAGCAAGCTGTTTCCTTCGTTGAGAAATGTACTTTTCCTTTCATGTTTGTAATGCAGACGTGTATAATTTGTTCTTTTTTCCATGTGGTGACCAGAATCCCTTTTGTTTTGAAAGCTGGCAAGCTGGTCCCTTGAGTTTGAAATGTCACTTTTTTATAATGTTTTTAACCTTGACTCACATAACTTGGGATTTTATACTGTGTGGTGACCAGTATTCCTTTTGTTATTGAATCCTGCAAGCTGTTTCATTGACTTTAAAATATCCCTTCTCTATAATGTAGACTTGTATGACTAAGGGTTTTATGCTGCATGGTTACAAGTAAGCATTTTGTTGTGAATTCCAGCAAGCTGTAAGTGGCTGAGATGGCAACTGGAGGCACTCCTTTCGATGACAGTGCAGAAGAGCTGCACAACTGGACTGTAACTAATGGAAGCCTGGAAGATAGACTCAACAACCTGGTAAGGGCTTGTCAGAACCTTATCGAAAACAATCCACTGATGGTTTCATTTATACATCATGTTGTATTCTGCTTTTGTATCCCGTCAGTTTCCAACCACACAGTTGTAATTTAAAGTTAGTTAAATCCATGTTTCTCTGTATATCTGAATGATGTCTTATGTGTATGTTCTACACAATATGCACCATCCCCTTTTTATTATTACATTAACATATGTAAAAATTATTGCAAATGTTTTTGCTGTTATTTAGGACTGGGGTGTTCAGCAGAAGAAAGCCAACCGGTCTTCAGAGAAGAACAAGAAGAAGCTGTCAGCTGCTGTGGTGGAGAGCCGCCTGACTAATGATATTTCGCCAGAGTCCACCCCTGGGGCCGGTCGCAGGAGAGCACGCACTCCTCATTCCTTTCCCCACATCAAGTACACCACACAGATGTCTGTCCCAGATCAGGCTGAGCTGGACAAGCTGCGTCAGAGAATTAATTTCACAGACCTGGATGAGGTGAAAATATTTTGTTTTTAATTCATATTCCAGGAATCAAGGATATATTTTTTTTCTGGCATTAGGTGGCAGTGAATGACTCACTAGAAGGTATATGAATGTATGGGCAGTAGCTCAGTCTGTGGGCAGAAATACATGCACCACAATGAGCTGATGGTGTGACAAACTATTCACAGCAGAGGTTTAAAACAGAAACCAACATTTACAAATGTTTTTTTTTATATTGGCCCCCTTTGCTGCCGCATATATCTCTGTAAAGCCAATGATTAGATGGGGGAAAACACAATATACAATTTAAAATCTGGCATTAAGCTGTTTATTTGTGTATGTCTATGTGTGGTAATCTCTAGTACTGCAATTATGAGAATCATGGGATCACATTGCATATAATATGTGACTTACTGTGGTACTACATGTTTTTTTGACCAGCATAAACATGCGTGGCACAAGCACACAGGGGTTTTCATGCTTATTTCTGCTGATTGTAGACAGCTAATTGTGTCAGGTCTCAGTTTTTGTGGAATCTCAGGGACATGGAATAGAAATCTTAACGATTGAAACGATAAACAAAATAAAAAGATGCGTCACTTGTTCGGTGATAAAATTCCAATGCATTGCTGTGATACATTGGCAGGCAGTAGAGGAAGTGATAGCAGAATATTTTTCATAGCTTGATGTAGGCTGATGTTTGGCTGACCTTGTTGTGCTGTGGAGTTGAGGGTGGCAGAACCAGAAAACAGGAGAAGAAAGGGAGAACTGCCAAAGACAGAGTGAAAACATGTAAATGTTGGTAAGGCTCTTCCATGGTGGACAAAGCTGAAGATAAAGGATAGGATTTTGTATGAAAAAAACCCTGCAAAAACAGTTTTAACAATGAAAAAAACACCGACAGTATCTAAGGTTTTAAGAGAAAATGCCCAGAAGTGTTAGTGGTGACTTTTTTCTTAACTTGTATCCTCTTTTTCTTCCTCAGAGGAGCATCGGCAGTGACTCCCAGGGGCGTGCCACAGCTGCCAACAACCAGCGTCAGTTAGCTGGAGAGAACAAGAAGCCCTACAACTTCCTACCTCTGCATGTAAACACTAACAAAAGCAAGGACCTGCTCCCTCCCTCCTCCTCTGCCCCAGCCACACCAGCTATCACCAAGGAAACTAAGAAGCAGAGCCCAGGACTCAGGGATACATTAACCCCTTTGATTCCTAGCAAGGACACTCCAAGGCCCAGCCGCAGTGGCGCCGAGAGAGGGCCCTTTGCGCACAGAGAATACGGGAGAGGCGAGCCGAGAATAGACAGCAGCCAGGTAACATTTTGTTTTGTTGTTGCCAAGGTTTTAGTAAGCTCTTACTCTGGTCTGCAACTTGATGCCTTGCAGTCTGAGGATTGAGTGGAGCAATGAGTTGTTGGTATCAAAAACACACATATTTAAACAATTTGGTGCCATACATCAAGTACTTGCTGAGATATTTCACTAAAATGTGGAAACTTTGATTTCCTGGTGGTGCCGGAGAAAATGTCAGAGGGTCAGACCAGCAGACAGATTGGCACTACATTGCTATCATTTCTTTTTACTATTTAAAACAGATAAAGTCTTTGTCGTCATTGTAAAGTTGCAGGCAGTGCATTGATTCACTCAGACCCTCCTTACCGCAGTCTGGCTCTCTCTGTCTCTGTTTATCACTGTTTACCACAAATGGAATCTAATGTAATCTTGTCTGAGAGTCTCTCTTCACCTTTTAGTGCTGCACCAATCTTCACTCAAGTTTTTGAGAAACTAAACCAAGTGCATTGTAAAATGAGGATCCTGGAGATTTATGGCATGCCAGTATTGTAGTTAAAGCTGATGTAATGGATGTTTTTGCTATGAAACTATCAAATGACAATGTAAAACCACTGTGACAATGGGAAAGAGGTTGCTCATAGCGATGAACCAACAGAGAATTTATCACCTGAAGCTGTAAAACCCCACTGGGCACTACCTGCTGTCACATAACAACAGACACAGTTAGTGACTTGCTGGTGAACAGAGTGGAGCATTTAGCAGCTAAAGAGCCAGATATTTCCCAGAGGAGTTGGAAGAGACCAAAAACAGAGCTGGAAACTTGTGATTATTAGATTCACATTGACCAGGAGGCCAAAAATACAACTCCAAATGAATGATAATGTTGCTTCATGACTGCTGGTTATGTGAATAAGCAACTGTTTGCTAACATGTTCACTATATCAACTTAAAAGGTGATGACATTTAGCCTAATTTTGACACTTCCACTGCCCCAAAGGAGCCAGAAAAATCAGGTTTAAGTGTGCCATTTAGAAAGAAATTAATTTCCTATTTAATTTAAGTGGAATCCTCTTTCAAATGTACACATGGCAGTGTCTTTGTATCACTCCAGGCTACTCTGTGAAACCAAAACTAGGATGAAAGTGAGGGAGAGCCTGTGCAGCTGAAACTAGGCTGTATTTAGGGCAATTTATAAATATGCCACCCCTGGTGCCCAGTGAGTTTTGTGCCCAACCCCTTTCTGCCCTTATTTAGCCCAATCTGAGGCGTCGCTACAGATGCTCGCTCACCTTTCTTTACGTCTTTCTCTGTCTTCTTTTCATTAACTCTTCTGAAAACCCACACCCATACACCACCCTCTTCTGTCTGCGCGGTGTCAGGTGGTGAGCAAACTGGTACAGATCCGGGAGTACATCAGTAAGGCCAGCTCCATGCGGGACGACCTGGTGGAGAAGAACGATGTGCCGGCCAATGTGGAGCGTCTCTCACATCTCATCGACCACCTCAAGGAGCAGGAGAAGTCCTATTTACGGTTCCTGCAGAAAATGCTGGTTAGTCTTTCGTTTGTTTCCTTTTTACATTTTTTATGATTTATCCAGTTGTTGTTTTCTTTCTCAAGCTGTCAGACCAAGGTATATCATTTCAGTAAAATGTGGTCTTTCATGTGTAAAGCTTGTTTGTTAGCAAACTCGTGGTTTAAATGAATCCTGTTTGTGTTGTTGCCTTGGCAGCTTGCCCCACATATATTTTTAATGGCTGTTCTTCTCCGTGGCCTGAAACACTTCCAACAGTCAAGTCATGTTTCATGTGATGATAAAATGAGGTCATTCAGTAGCATGCTACCTCCATTGCTGCAAGATTGCTTTCTTTTGTATTTGGTATCACTTTGCCTTTACTGGTGCATTTCTATGAAAAATGTATATTTTAATTTCCCACAAACACATTTTGTGTTATGCAGCGATTAAATTCACTGCAGTTTTTTGCTCCCCATATTCCCACCATTTCCAATAGCTTGTACATGTAGCATTATCATATATGGATTTGGTGAGCACGCTGTGTTTAGAATAATTTTGAGCTACTAAGTTGTTACTTTAAAAATAACAAGCAGTTGTTGGGCAAAGATTGTGTACTGCAAACTGAGTCTCTTTTGCTTTTCTTTGCACTATCTCTACAGACACGGGAGAATGATGAAGATGATGTGGGGACCCTGGACTCTGCAGTGGGCTCAGGTTCACTGGCTGAAAGCACTTCTCTAAACATTGAGGTCCGTTCTTCTGATGCTTCAAATGCTACGGTGTGTATATTTGTGGACCATTTCTGGACTCTGTTGCATTGCAAATGGTCATCATATTTAATATAAGGTAATTGTATTTATATTCAGAGCTGAGGACATAGAAACAAAGCAAATTGTCCTTAAAGTTAGTTTTATAAGCAGTGTCCTTATCTGACAAGCTGTTTTATCTTTTCTGCTGACATACATCACAGTTTTGTTAGAGTCAGTGTTTGTAATGCAATGTGGATGTGCATTTTGCAGGGCGGTAGGCCAGAAACGGTGAGAGCTGACCAGAAGGAAGAGTTGGAGAATCTGCGTAAGCAGCACGAGCTGCTGAAGAAGATGCTGGAGCAGCAGGAGCAGCTCAGGGCTCTGCAGGGCAGACAGGAGGCATTAATGGCCATGCAGGACAGTGCAGAGCAGGCACTTGCTGTGATTGAAGACACTGGTGAGATACACAGTCAAAGACTCATTCATAATCACTTGCAGACCAGCAGTT
>CAFUXE010000291.1:0-17076 GCA_903364295.1 Serranus cabrilla | reverse complement strand
GTAGAAAATGTAGTATACATGACTTTTCCTCCAGACAGAGATGCATCGTTTAGAACTCGTAGAACTCCTTTTAATTAAAATATAATTGCAAGAACTTTTTTTTATATAATGGAAGTGTTAAAGTATTATAGTAAGTATTATTTTATGGTAAATATGTTAACAGTTTCCACCATTTGAAGTCCTATTTGATGATTAACATAAAGAAATATATTCCTGTGTTTAATTCCCATTAGTTGTAACAGAAACGACAGGCAGTGTTTCAGGCCTGAGCATCACATCAGAACTGAATGATGAGTTGAACGATTTGATCCAGCGGTTCCACAACCAGCTACATGACTCTCAGGTACAGTACACTATATATTTGGGCTGCAGGAACTGTTGTCTGTGTTACTACTACCACAAGCCATGTCAACTTTTTAAAAATCTTTCTTTAATCAAGAAATCTGTTTTAACTGTCTAATAACAAATTTATAGTTCAAATTTTCCATTATTTATGCCTTTTAGACTAAAGCAGTGCCAGACAACCGTCGCCAGGCAGAGAGCCTGTCCCTCTCTAGAGAGGTGTGCTGGTCGAGGGCTCCCCAGGCTGTTGGTCCGCCTCAACACAGGCCTCTCCTCCACTCTGCCTCTGGCCCCCACACGGGCCTCGACATGGGGGCAACAGCTGCCAGTGCCAAACTAACTAAGCTTCAAGAACTCCAAGACAAAAAGCAAACCATGGACAAGATCCTGCAGGAGCTGCATTCACTGAGAGACCAGACACTCAATAATAACTCATGTAAGAGTCTTTCTGTGGCTGTTTTTACAATAATTCTGTGGCTTTTTCCCCCCTATGAAGTATAGATGAATTGTATGTGGTTCCCTTCAGGTCGTGGCTTGTCAACACAGTGCAGTCTGAGTATGGGAGGATCTTCAGATTGTCCATCTGCTCTGTGCTCTAATGGGGCTTCAGCTTCCACTCCCTTTCATCCTTCACGCACGCAACACCAGGACAGCTCCAATTCCACAGACAAGCTCAGGTACAGACAAAAACACAAGCAGCTGGCAGGTCAGATATCAGCAGCAGGGTGTTGCTTACAGTGGGGGTGGTGGAACACTGGGTGGTGTTGTGAATCCTTGCAGGCAACAAAACCCACTACATGTCCTGCTGTTGACAAGTTTCAGCCTTTGCTAAAATGTTCTTGAACAGGACGCTCAGCCTACACTTTTTATAGGGGTGCTTTTTGTAGGTGACCCTGTACGTTGAAATTTACTTAAGGGGGGATTATGCAGACATTGCCCTGGCGTGTCACAGAATCTCTAATGAAATATTTAGCTTTGTATGTATTTGCATCTCATCCACATATTCGTTGTTCTTTTCTCCTCTCTGCAGGAAGCTAAAAGAGGTCCACAAGCGCCTGAATGAACTGCGGGAATTGGTTCAGTACTACGAGCAGACCTCCGATATGATGGTGGATGCTGTCAATGAGAATGTGAAAGAGGACGATGATGAGGAAGAGGAGGAGGAAGATGAGACGGAGGACGGTTCTATGTTTGAGGCCATGTTTGACTCTGAGCAGGAGAACCGCCAGCCTATAACCAACATCAGGTGCTTTGTTTAAATAGTAAAAATGTTTTTCCTGAATATATTTCAAACTGGTTGGACTTTTATGAATGGTTTAATTATTATACTAGAGCTCCAACCAATAGGTAGTTTTGTTTGTATATATTTCAAATACTTTTATATTTTTGAAAATGTGTTTCCAAGCAAAAAATGATAATGAATATTTCTATGTTTTAGCTTTTCAAAAATTGTACTCAAACAGCTCCAATGAGAGGAGGTGTGTTGTTGCTGTGCTCAAGTTACAGTGTTTAGCATTCAGTCACAGTGTGTGTAACTCTACTGCTTGTATTGTGATGTATCCATAACAGTCCCTGCACTTTATGCCCCCAGAAACCCACAGCGCAGCGGGAACTGGACAGACCTGAACAGCCTGACCAACAGGCGCAGTGTCAGGAGTTGTGCCACTAACAACCGTGAGGGCAGACTCAACACTGAGTGTGAGATCAACAACCGGTCAGCAGCCAACCTCCGCAGCCTCAACATCCCCTCAGCCATAGGTACTCTCACACACACGCTTACACAGACCCATGTTACAGCTGATGGTAATCTTACCTTTAGGATTTGTTTGTGTATTATTTCATTCTTATCTCCTGAAAGATGAATAGGGTCCTACAATGTTTTGTGTAAATATAACTGAATACAATTGCATTGCATTTGCCTGCAGCTCACTGTTATCCTTCAGCATTATGAACATTTTAAGCTCTGTCTTCATATACAGAGATATACTATATGTTATCATCATCATTATTGATAAATATGCTTTTCAAACTTTAAGACATTACATCCCAATACTTGCAAAAAACAACATCATAATTAACTATATGCACTTCATCTGAGATTAAAAAATCACATACATTAGTTTGGTAATGTGGAGTTTCAGGAACTCGTTATTAAAGTTCTGTCTTCATCCAAAGTTTGAAGAGGGAGAGTGAGCAACTTTAAATGACAGAACTTTACAAATTAACTCTGCTTGATTGAATCTTTGCTCTCATTTAGAGTGCCAGTACAATAGGGACACCCCCTATAATCAGGTTAAGGATGACGACGAGGATGAGGACGGTCTTGATAATGATGAAGGGGCACAGGCTGCGGCTCCAGACAGTGAGGCATCGGGCTCCAGTCGAAGAAGCAGCCTGGGGAACAATGGAGGGTTTTCCCAGAAGGTTCATCGGCACACAGCGAAGCAGAAACTCCGACAGCTTCAGGAGCTGGTGGCCATGGTTCAGGTGAGACAACAGAATAATATTCAAGATTCTAGAGTTGGGATAAGGGTGCTACATTTTAATCAGAAAAATTAAAGGAAAGTTGAAGTAGAAGAAGTGTTGGACTTAGCAGTAAAGTGTTTAGGTTTGATATTTCTTTTACCAGCTGAGGTGGTGTCAGGTTGTGTCTGTACTAGAAAGTGTGATGTCACACCCATCATCTCAAGCTGAACACTGTGTAAATTGTGGTTTTCTGTCTGTATCCAGAGTGACGACACTGATGGCACAACAGCTAACGAGGATGAAGCTTTACACCAACAGCCAAATAATACCAGGGCAACTGTAGCTGGGTCTTTGGGGGCCGGATCCAAACAGAATCCCAGAGAACTCACTCTCTCCAGCAAGGCTAGGTACAGTATTTAACTGACAGTCCGCACAGTTGTCCATAAACTATATTTGGACTGTCTTTAGCTAAATGTGTGTTTTCTTGGATTCCATTATTGTCTACTGTGCACACAGAGAGAAGTTGTATGAGGAGAAGCTGCGTCAACAGAAGCACGAGCTGAAGCAGCTCCATGAAGAGCGCCAGAGGCTCATTGAAATCCAAGGGAAGATCCAGGACCTGCAGTGGGCCTGCCCTGACCTCCAGGTACACATGCACACACACAAACACACAAACACACAAACACACAAACACACACAAACACTCTCTTGTTTCCTTTCTTACTCAAATAATTTGACAAGAATCTACGCTATCCGTATGTAGAATTGAAATCAGGTTGGAAAAAGATGTTTTAAATGTCTTTTTAATATTATGTTATTTAGTCTTTAATATTTTGTCTTTCCTATTGAGATCAGGTTAGGGGTGGACTAAATAGTAGGAACACCTTTAAGTAAAAACACCATAAAATACAGCTTCCAAATGTCATAATCTGGCACCTGTGTTAATTGCTGTTTCTTCAAAGGGTAACATATTTGTATATTTAAGTAATCAATCTAATGTTTTAACTTTTGGCGGTCTTCTTCTTTCTAGTCATCTGTGTCCAGCACAGTGAGTCAGCAGGGCTTGCTGAGAAAGGCTCCAGTAGCAGTTTCCACTCCGGCCACTGTCCTGGCTTCCTCCTCCGCTGCCAAAACCAACTCGGCTGTTCTCAAACCCACTGCTCCAGAAGCAGCTACTCCTTCAGTCACTGACAATGAGGTAACAGACTCCACCTTGCACACAATGCACACCCCTGGCTACCACAAGCCAAATGTCACAATAAGATCTGTACTTTCAAAACAGATTACAGTTAAAGTTCTCCTCTGTTCTCATGTTGTCAGCAGCTGTGGTCTGAGATGCGTCGGCACCAGATCTTGCGGGAGGAACTGCGACAGCGCAGAAAGCACCTGGAGTCCTTGATGGCTGAACACCAGAGACAAAGTGGTCTCAGTGACTCTCCGAGGCGGATTGGTGACTCAGAAGGCCTTGCAACACCCTCACAGCCTGTCAGTACAGATGAAAGGTAGGAGACATACTGCTCTGGGGGCTGTCTCACCAAGTCCAGCATAGAAGTCAGCTAGCCTTTTAGTTACTTACATATTTTATGAGCAAAAAGGAGTTCCTTGCATGTAAACAGCAGAACCCACCAAGCAGACACATTGTACAACACAAACTCATAAAACTGATGGTTATTTCAAATACAACATTTTGTACCATTTTGTTGATGTGTCTTTAGGACAATGGCTACCTGGGGTTCCACTCCCTGCCACCTAGATGATGATGATGATGAGGATGAAGATGAGGATGAGGATGATTACCACTCAGAGATGGGTGCAGAGGAGGAAGAGGAGCATGAAGAATGTGCAGAGAGCAGCTCCGATGACGACATCCACATCTACTCCTCCAGCAGGAACCAGTGCTCCTACAGTAACAGGAAGAATCAAGGAAGGTCAGACCAAGTGAAGGCAGAAGGAATCATATTGCACTCGTATCTATATCTGTCTTTTAAAATTATGTGCTCACTTTTTTGCATGTTTTCAGCAACCTGAAGCCTCCACCGGCCTTCTCAGGGGAAGGTAGTGGGAATACATCGCTTCATAACAAGACAAAGGCCAAGCAGCAGCAGCAGCAGTCCAGGAATCTGAACCAGTCTACAACGAGCCAACATGGAGGTACAAGGCGACAAGAGAACCTGCGCTGGGCCTCTGAGCTGTCCTTTGCTGAGGGCTCATGTCAGTGGCAGGAACAGGTCAGCCAGCTGCAGAGACAGCTGGACTTCAGCACCAGCATGTGTCAGACACTCCTGCAGGACCAGCAGGTTGGTGCACGAAACAGATACATGCACAGACACTGACTTAGATCATTTTTACACACTGGGGGTGTGACAAATAAACAACATGCAAATGTGAAATACTCATTTGCAATATTTTAACAATGATAAGATTAATACGTTTAATTTGTATAGCGCTTTATAAGGTAATCAAAGACACTATCAATAGCAGGAAACGGTATAAACGATATCAGCTTAAAAAAAGAACAAACTACTTTGCATCAATACCAGGCAGCAATGTAAATATGTGACAGTTGCAGCATTTGATCAATAAAAGGTTTAACTAGATTTGTGCAGGCAGAGGACCAACTACCAGAGTCTGGGGTAAGTGGTTTAGTTTAAGCTACTGTAAGCTATTTTATTGAGTTTCCATTTAGCTAAATGCAGTGAGTGAATTTGAGGTCCCTCTGGTAAAACACTTAGTAAGCAGTGTATATTTCTAGGGCTTCTAAAAAAAGTGTTTTCATTTTAAAATGAAAGGAAAAGATCTGGTATGCACCGCCTTTATGATTTGAAGTTCCAGTGGAATTGTCATTGCAGTCACTGTTCTTCATGCATAGCTTCTCTATACTCGATTTGTTTTGTTGCCTTTTTACTACAAAAACATTCTTTTACCTCCTTCCACAGACACTCTCTTATATGTTGCAAACCCTGCTGACAGGTCAGTACAGTGTGTTACCCAACAACCTGTCATCACCACAGGTCCACCTGGTCATGCACCAGCTCAACCAGTGCTACACCCAGTTGGCTTTTCAGCAAAACAACGTACAAAGGTGAAGTAATAGTATACAACAGTGCTCCTCTTTATTTCTATCAAGTCCTTCATCTTATCTAATCTTTACTTTGTCATACTTTCCTTCCAGGCTGAAGCAGGTCCTGAATGACCTCCTTCGCCAGCAGCAGCAACAGCAGCATCAGCAGACTTCCTCTTCTGCAGCAGGTTGGCAGACACAGAAGCACGGCTCATCCCAGGAGTCCAGCTCCGGTCCCTCAGCCTCCCCTGGTGTCTTCCTCCCCTTCTCCTCTACCCTGCATCCTCCAGCCAACAACATGTCAACCGCTGCCTTATCCCCGTTCCCTCCCAGTATGACATAAATATTTATTAGTTCTTCAGCTTAATTCTCACACAAAACATGTCTAGAATGGTATGCATTAGAAGCAACAGATAGCTAAAACAGTTAAAATGAGTCTCAAAAGGCAGAGAGGGTTCACAGGGATTCTTTTAGACAAGCTAAAGATAGTTTTTGGTTATGCAAACGAGTGCCAGAAACACTCTTAGCTTTTCTAATGTCAATATAAGTATGACCTTCATTGCATTTGAATATCTTGGCAAAAACTATATACTAAACTAACAAGATACAGAAACCAAAAAAAAACAGGCAGAAGAAAAACAGAATGTTCAAGACTTAAATATAGAAAAATTAGAACATGTTTTTTCTTTATGTAGTTCTTACACACTCTTACTGGGATGAGTGATCTTTTTCAATTGGTGCGTTTGAATTTGAATTAAGTGAGAGATTTCGAAGTGGCTCAGTAGAGTATAATTGAAAGACCAAAAGTCATGATTTAATTGAGTCTTTGCACCATTAGCATCTCAATATCAGCTAATTAAGTGAGTTTCATTCTTTCTCTCTGCAGGCTTTAACTTATATCCACTCTTCCCTGGTCCCGTGGGTGAGTTCCCTCAGGGTGCAACAAGTCAGACGACCCCTGACCACCGGAAGCAGCAGTTAGACCCCAACGCCTCTATTAAAACCGAGTACATGAGTTTCCCTCCTCCGCTGCAGCGCTCTCCTCTGAACACCACCACAGAGAGAGGGTATGTTCATCATCTCTGCTCGAAAACACATCAGTATTTATTCATGTAAACATTTATGTTCATGTATTTATTTTCCATTAATCCTTTAGATCGTCCGGCTGGCTTAAAACCTCCTACACAAACAACACCGTCCAGCACCACCAGTCTAAAACAGAGCCCCAAGAGTCTCCCTCCTCCTCTCCCACTTTTGCCAGCCGCCACCCCCGACCTCAAGAATTTGACAGGGAATCGCAGGAAAGCTTCAGCAGCATGCCTGATCCTGTCGATCCCACCACCATCACAAAGACTTTTAAGGCCGGTCGAAAGGCCTCTGCACAGGCCAACCTGGCCTCCCGAAGCAAGACACCCAATTCTAAGAGTCGTCGCAGGAGGAGCAAAGGACACAAGAACAGTGAAGGTATAAAAAATTTAGTTGAATCTTCTGTATTATTTGCTGCAATCAAATTAGCAAGGGCTCAATGAAGACATTGTTATTTGTGTTTTTCTTTTCTTTTCATTGTATTGTCCTCAGGCCATGACAGTGACAGTGTGAGCAGCACTGCAGACTTTGTCCAGGAGAGGGCAGTCCCGCCCCGTCAGAAGGATCAGAACAAGAGTCTGTTGGACAAGCTGACTCAAGAGAAACTTGACAGCAAAACTAAGCTCGGGAACAAACGAAACGACCTCTCCTCCGGTGAGGGTCAAGCTGCTTATAGTGAATGTTATGCGCCCACCTCACCCCTCTTGTGTCTTTTGTGTTTTGTGCTTTTTCTTTGTATACATATAGTGTCTCCATTTTGCTTACGCATTGTTTTTTATTATAACATCTTGTCCTTTGCAGTTTTTTTGCACATTTGTCACAACCACGTTTTTCATTTTAATTTTGAGTTAATTTGCTTTTTTGTCACTTTAATTTATCTTACTCACAGCCTATGCTTGGAGAACACCCTTCCTCTCTAACAGAATTGCATGCACAGAAGCACCAGGTAAACTCACAATGCAACCCATGTGGTTATTATGTCACCTAAACATCCCATGCATGTTCTGTTTTTGGCTTAACCCAAACCAAAGCTTCTTAATTTGATGACAGACTATTGTTTGTTTTATACTCATGGATGAGGTTTTCCACCTAAATCTCATGCTGTCAAATCTTGAACCTGTAGATGCGAGCAGCGACTTCTCCCTGTTCGAGGCACTGAGGGAGACCATCTACTCCGAGGTGGCTACTTTGATATCCCAGAATGAGTCCCGTCCCCACTTTCTCATTGAACTCTTCCATGAGCTGCAGCTGCTCAACACAGACTACTTACGGCAGAGGGCGCTGTATTCCCTACAGGTATGTATAGACAAATGCTACTGACTTCTAAGCGGGGTCCAGAATATGAGGCGTTCTGGCTGATTTGCCCCTTAAGAGAATATGAGTTGAGTTCTTGTCTGGGTCAGAAGGGTTGTCTGGCAGCATATGTGGTCCTGTGACTGGAAACAGTTTGAGAGATCAAAATCTTATCTGTAACCAGACATAATTAGGGCTGTCTTGATCTTTTTAAACCTTTGAGAGGTCATATTTTATCAAGTTTGGACCAAATGCCTCTGCTTTCTGGGCAGGCCAGACCTGCATGAGACGATTAGAGACAATTAGGAGAAGGGAAAGAAAGACTTTTGACATTTAAGTCATGAGGCTGGTGGAGACTACAGGTTGTAGGTTGTAAGTTAAAGGCTGGTAGAAATGTGGCTTTGAACACCCGAGGGTTACATGCCTTAAACCATACAGATAAAGAAGACTTGGAGAAACCACAGAGATGAAGGAATATTGAGTCTCCTCTATTATTCTACTAGTCGTTTCCTGTTTAGTGTATATATGTGTGAATGAATTGTTCTGTTGAAAGTATTTGTCATATTTTCATTATTTGTCTATTTTGTTTTCTTGTTGAAATGTAATATTATGTAATTTACCTTAAGCAATAATCCAGTAGCGCTTATTTGAATTTAATAGAGATAGATGCACTGTGCAGTAATTCAATGTTTGTTTTATGTTTGTGTAGTCTAATCCGATTTTTAGAGTGCACAAGAAACTTTCAATTTTGTTGATTTTGGCGCCCCCTGTGGTCATAAAGTAGCAGTGTTTCCTTGAGCGCCTTGCCTCTTGTCATAGCTCTCGCTCTGGCTAGCACATGCATTTGTTTGGAAAGATGCGCCTTATTTTAATACTAATTTTTTTTTTTTTTAAACAGCTCTTTGCAGGATGCATAGTGATGAAGTAATGTTTCTATGCAAGGTTAATAACTAACAGGATGATGGTGATATGAACCTGGTTTTGGCCATAAACATAAATTTGTATACTGATGTAAAACCAGGTGTCACGATTTATTTCATAAATAAAATACATATTATATACCTGTCATAGAGAAAGAGGGATAAGTATTAAATGATTTCTCTTCCCTCTCTCCGTTGTATGAACCACCAAGGTTTACTCATGTTTTCTCCCAGGCTGTATCACTGTCCTTTTCTAGCTTTTGTTTTTGTTCTTCAATCAATTCCTTTCACGTTCTCTTTGCTGCCCCTGCCCCAGTATCAGCTATAACCACAACATATAACGCCAAGAATATCACTCTCTGAGCACAGACCCTTCTAGCCTGCGTGCCATAAATCCTTCTGTCTGATTTTGCAGGGAATCAAACCTGAGGACAAACATTAAGACTTTAAAGAAATAGCCAATCTGCTCAGTGATGGTCTTGTTTGTATGTAGGTCACATAGAGGCATCAGCATTACATTTAGACTGTTTGATAACCAGTTAAAAACTCCTTGTTGCTTTTGATTAGAGTTTTAAATCGGAGCCTGGCCTTTCGATATAAACATAATGCTCCGTTGAGAAGTTGACATAACTACAATACTCTCTGTGTGTGTCTCTGCAGGATATAGTGACCAGACACCTGGCAGAGAAGAGTGCAGCGGAGGACCAGCTGCCCCCTCTTGGTCCTGTGGTTTGGGCTGCAGGCTCTCAGTCTGAGCTCACACCCAGTGAGAGTCTGGCCACCAGTGATGCAGTAAGAGACACATTATTGCTTCCCAGTGTGGTTTTCTCACACATTTCCAATCGTGTTTGTTTGCTTTTTTCTTTTGTGTGTCACTCCCTCAGTGAAGCCTCTGCCAGTCCAGAATAATTTCTCTCAATCCTTATTATCATCCTCCCTCTTCTCTTCTTTTTTAATCACTTTTACTTGCTTCTTCTACATTTCAATACATCTTTCATTAGTTTCTCCCTCAGCCTTGTCTCCTTTCATCCTTCCCCGCCATGTGTCTTTTTTATCCTTCCATGTTTCTCTTTATTCTCTAATTTTAATTTTCCCTCCCACCATCTTCATTGTCTTTGAATTTAACTTGACAGCAAGACTTCAGAAACTCTTCTGTAAAAAAAATGACCCTCATCTCTCCCCGTCTCTTTTGCCAGATCAGACATGTGTTCTTTGTTCTGGGCCAAGGTCCCCAGAGTTATACTAATTGGGTGCCAGGCCTTTTTTCTGTCTAAATACTGCCTTTGTTCCAGAATGATGGATGAAATGTCTAATTTTCCATGTTAGGAGAAAGCAAAAGAAGCCTCTTTTTGTAGTGCATGCTGGAGATTTCTCTTGCCTCTGTTGTTGGGTGTTTTTAAAAGTGGATACATGATGAATTATTAATACTGCTGTAATCTAAAAATTTACCTTTTTCAGGAGGTGGTGGAGAAAAACTTGAGGCTCACACAGGACGCGATGAAAAAGAGAGATGATGCAGAATCTGTGGACAATGACAGCACCATGTCCACCTCCTCCAACCTGGAACCCTTTGCCAACGATGACCTGGGTATATTCATGAATGTCAAAACGATTTGGGGCTGAAGCTTGTCAAACTGTCTGAAATCTTTTTTTTCAGCTGAAGTGCTTTGCTTATTGCCTTTAACTCTTTCAAATTGAGGTACCCCTTCCCACTGGTTCAAGCAGGACTAGTCGGGGCCGGTTTACACCTCAGGATCAACACAACAGGGCCAAGAAATGTACTGAAAGATTCTGGGAACTTCACTGACAATGATTAGGAGTGACAGTGATTAGAAGCAGGCATACTTTGTTTGATCCTGTAGTGTAAATCTGGTTACAGATGCATTAATATCCATTACAGCCTCCCCTCTCTCCTGCTTTATTGATTTTGAACCCTTTGTATCCCTTTTCTGTCTTTTTTGCTCTCCTGTCTTTGCTGCTCTGATAGGCAACACGGTGATTCATTTAGACAAAGCTCTGGCCAGGATTAGGGAGTATGAGCGCATGAAGCTTAAAGCTGAGTTTAACCCCTGCAGCACCAGCTCTGCAGGTGCAGGTGGCTCTGAAGTCTCAAATGCTGAACATCCTTCTGCTAACTCCGCTGGCCCATTGGAAGGTACCCAATCCTATCAGCCTGCCTGAGCACACCACATGCAAAGACCTGAAGCAATACAACCATTTTCACTCTGCCGTTTAATGTAAGGAACTCTTAAATAAAATGTTTTGTGTCTGTGTGTGAGCAGCTGCTGCTGGTGATGTGCGCTGCCCTCAGATTGACACCCAACAGCTGGATCGTCAGATTAAAGCCATCATGACAGAAGTCATTCCTTTCCTTAAGGTGGGTGAACTAACACAGGGAGCTGCAGGAACAATGTACATTCACAGTACTTGAACTGAATTATTTAATACAAATAAGGAGGCTTGTTAATAATTAATGGCTAAACATTTAAGATCAAATTGTATATCATCAGAACTATGTGTACCACTGTAACATAACCAGTTATTAAAGGTTTAAATCCAAGATTCCTGAACCTTTTCCATAGTCGAATTCAAGAACTTTTTAAAAAGTTGTTCCAGCACCTTACACTTGTGGTAAATTACATATTTATATACAGTACATGGATAATATATATCATACTATTATACTAGAATTATTTGGTGTAAATATCGTGGCTTGAAACAGCTGAAAGGAGCAAATAACGTCATTCTGCAGAACATATTAAAGAAAACACAACAAAGTTTAATGTTTCTGAATGCGTCACCTGTTTTTAAGTAGACTTGGCCTCCTTTATGACCTAAATTTCAAGCTTTTTTAAACACTTTATTCAAAATCCGAGCACTCTAAAAACTTTAACATTCAAGCATCAAGCAATCAACCTACATGTTTCATGTTTTGTTTCATTAGGAGAACATGGATGAGGTGTGCTCCCTGCAGCTGTTGACATCTGTGCGCCGCATGGTCCTCACACTCACCCAGCAGAATGATGAAAGCAAGGAGTTCGTCCGCTTCTTCCACAGACAGCTGGGAGGCATCCTGCAGGTACGACCAGGGACCGCTCCAGGTTCTTCAGGTGCAGCTGAAGCAGATGAAATGTCGTTTTCTGATGGTTTCGCTCTCTCTTCCTGCTCCAGGAGTCTCTCAGTAAATTTGTGGGCCGTACTCTGAAGGACTGCGGGGAAGACCTTCTGGTGGAGATCTCAGAGATCCTCTTCAATGAACTCGCCTTCTTTAAGCTCATGCAGGATTTGGACAACAGCAGCAGCGTTGCATTGGCTGCCAAACACAAAAATAAAAAGTTGGCCGAGCAGCCCAGTAGACCAAAGCACAGTCTCAAGGTAGGTTTTTTTCTTTTTTCTTTCCACCTCATTTTTTGTGATATATGAGAACTATAAAGAAGAAAGAATGAACACAGGAGCACAGGAGTTTGATTAAGACTGAACTTGACTCTGTTTAAATTATTCCTCACATTAGGGAAATACAATAACTGGTGGTGATAAATCAGTTTCTCCAGCCTACACAGATGAAGACAAGGTCAGTCATTTTAATACTCATAATGACATCATCAGTATCACTTAGATCACCAGTTATCTGTGTTACAATAATGTCTCCGCTTTGATTTTCCAGGACCGGGATGAAGCTGAGCAGGAAGATGCTAACCTTTACCTGCAGACAGAGACAAAGAACCGAGGGAGCAGTGAAGCTTCAGAGGTGGAAGAGGAAGACGAGGACGAAGGTGAAGGACAAGGAATCCCTCTGTCAATCAGTAAGTGAAACAATTCAACAGGTGACTCTGGTATTATTTTGTGAGGAATCTGAAAAGAAGAATTTTATGTAGATGCATGCGTACATTAATGCAACACACGTGCCTTTTTTTCATATTGTCTTTATTTCTTCCAGGTCTTTCCAAAGCAGAGACTCAGGCCCTGACAAACTACGGCAGTGGAGAGGACGAGAACGAGGAGGAGGAGATGGAGGAGTTTGAAGCCGGACCTGTCGATGTCCAGACGTCCTTACAGGCTTCTGCTGACGGACCGGTGGAGCAGGAGGTCAGTGTTAATCTGTTAAAGAGATATTTTTTCACAAACAACCATAATTAATATTTTGGATCACACATTAACCAAACTGTGTGATTCTTCAGGGGACAGCACCCGGTGAAACCCAGGAGCCCACAGCTGAACAGAGGAGTTCAGGGAGCGCTGATGGTGAGGCTTCCTTTATGTTTTCACTGGGAATTTTCTTCAAGCTACAAAATGTCAAGCTGGCTTTTCTCTGAGATCTGAGACCCTTTGTTAAATCATCCTTTGTTGATCATTTTTTCCATATTTTGTAGAAATAAACAAGTCAGTCGGGACCCTGGCTTCCACAGCAGAGGACTGTGACATGGCTGAGGAGGAGAGTAATGTTGGGGCTGCTGCTGCCTCAGGAGGAAGCTCCCATGACCAGGATATCCCCAAGGAGTCAATCCCCACGAGCAGTCCGGACACAGACTCACCCGTCATGATCAATGTAGACGTAAGTCATTCATCCTCTGGAACAAAAGCACCATTTCAAAACACTGGATACTTTGCCCCTTTTTATTGTTGCTGCTGTGCACTGATTTTATAATATTATTGATGCAGGAGATGGGCTCAGGCAACACCAGTCAGAAATCTGATGAGGAGGACTTTGTGAAGGTGGATGACCTACCACTGCAACTGACAGTCATGTGTGAGGTGTGTAACAGCTAATTAAACACTCAGAATATATTTATAGTAAAGCTGGGGAAGGTTTTTTTTTTTTCAAAGTAGTAGAGAGAAAACTAGACTTCTGCACTTCCTCTTCAGTGCGTCTTCAGCCTGTAATGGGAGACTTCAGCCAATCACAGGTCATTTCAGAAAGAGGGAGTTCCTATTGGCTCTTGTTCAAATGTAGATGTACGTGCACGTCCCTTCTGACCCTGAAAACCTTATTCCATGATCTAAGATCCTGCAGGAAAAGTTACTATTCCAGCTTTGGCAACAACTGCCGGAGCTGCAACCTCAGAAAGGAAGACGGTCAGTCTGACAAGTCTGACAATAAAAGCTTTGAAACACGAGTCAATATCAGCAAAGTGTTTCACAGCTGGAGACAAAAAAGGTTGCTAATATTAAAATATGTCCGAATGCTTAGAGCTGCAGCTAATTAAAATTCATGTTTATGTGGCTAGCTAGAGCCTCAGCCATTGCATGTTGTGTCAAAAGTATTTACAAGCCACAAGTCTGCAAAGAAAACAGGACAGTAATTCTCATAGAACAGATGTCAGGATGCTTGATATGAATGCTTGGTACTTGTATAGGTTATTGTATGAAGCGCATGCTCGAGGGGAGAGCTGCACGAAGCCAACCCCAGCTTTAAATATAAATTAAACAGAGTTGAAGGTGTACAAACCCTGCATCTACTAATCTACTGTGTGCTGTAACATTAGGAGGAGCTACAGAAGAGAATAGTGGAGGAGCAGCAGAATAACAACCTGTCTGTGGAGATCCTCAATGGGAACACTGAATCGCTGACTGGGCTGGTGGGAAACGCACAGGCACTGAAGGAACCAGGTATGGATTACAGTTTCCTCTGTGCAGCTGCCAAACACCCAACAAAAGACCAAACCCCGTCTCTTGTTACCACTTGTATATCCACGTAGGAATGACATACTATTTCTTCTGAACTAAAATAGTCCAATCCGTTTAGAGTTAATCCTGTATTTCCTTTGTTTGTTTGTTTTCAGACACTGTCGCTGCCCAGAGCGTGTAAAGATTTATAGCGATGTCTCAGAATCTACTGTTTTTAGCAACACTATGCTTACACCCTCGATCTGTTCTGGATGTATGAATCTTGATCTGCTAGTTTAAAGGAGCAAAGGCTCATAAATACTCGTCACAAGTTAGCTGTGACTCTGACACACAACATCTACACATAATCAACACTTAGTTCATTTTATTCCTGAATGTTTAATGTGATTTATGGGTAATCTGGGGAGGGGCTGTCCTGATGCTGCTGATTACTGACAGTTATGTTCCTGTCTGAATCTTTATAGTCCTGAAACTCCTGTTTTCAGATTTGCCTTCTTGGTTCTGGGATCAGTTTAAAATGAGTTGTAATGTTTTTTTTTATTGTTTTATTTGTCTCGGCCTGGCCTTATTGTTACAAAGCTCGTCCTCTCTGCACTTGATTCCTCATTATAAGGAGATTACTGTAGGATGGAAGTTCAGCTAATTCTTCTCCAGCGTGAATATGTTTTCCTTTATGTCAGAGCTCAAAGCTCAGATTTAACTTTTATCCCTTCAGACACATCTTTATATACTGTTCTGTTAATGCTTAGTCTCCATTAATTTTCATGTAATTAACATGTTGATGACAATAATACATTTTAAATAATAAAATGCTGGAACTTTCAAAAATTGTGGTGTTTCTTTGACATTTTCACACGTCAGTGTTATGCTCTTATTGTGATGTCTTAACAGTAAAGTTGATTTTATCACACTTTTATTACACTGAAGAGTATTATACTTGTTATATTACACAGTAGTTTACACTACTGCACAGTACTTAGGACCAGAGCTTTACTCTGTTGATACATTTAGCAGTTCAGTTTGTCGAAAATGACCATAATGTGAAATGCCATATTTGACGAAAAAGTCATAAGATAGTATGTCGATTTTTTTCCATGAAAAGGTCATAACATTTTAAAATGCCCCAAATTCATAGAGTAGCTTTATTAGAGTCTGCTGACCCGTGTTATGGTATAATCTTTGGAAAAGGGACAGAAAACACAATTTTGTGTGCTTTCCCAAAACTGAAATCATGTCGAGTTTTGTCAGAAATTTTTAATTTTTAAATTTTTAAAGTTTTAAAATGCTTAAAAATGCTTAAAATGGTCTTATTATACTCTGTTGATACATGTAGTAGTATAGTTTTTCCAATAACAACAGAAAAACTCCAATTATGAGCTTTCCAAAATTTGGGTGGGAAAAAAAAATGTATGTCGATTTTTTTCCTGAAAATGGTCAAATTTTAAAAATGCAGGATAGCTTTATTAAGGTCTGGTGATGCGTGTCAGGGTGAAACTTTTTGAAAAAGGACAGAAAAACACCATATTATGAGGTGTTTTGACAAAAGCGGTCAAACTTTAAAATTCCTTAAAACACCCAAAAATGCTTAAAATGTCCCAATTTCAGTGTGTTGATACATATTAGAGCATAATCTATCCAGAAATTACGGAAAAACACCATGTTGCGAAATGGCCAAATTTTCAAAAAGTCATACTATTGCATGTCATTTTTTTTTTTCATGTAAATTTTCAACTTTATTACAAATGCACCAAATTCTCAGGATAGCTTTATTAGAGTCTGTTGATGCGTGTCTGGGTGAAACTTTTTGAAAAAGGACAGAAAAACACCATATTATGACGTGTTTTTGTCAAAGGTGGTCAAACTTTAAAATTCCTAAAAACGCCCAAAAATGCTTAAAATGTCCCAATTTCGGTGTGTTGATACATATTAGAGCATAATCTGTCCAGAAATGACAGAAAAACACCATGTTGCGAAATGGCCAAATTTTCAAAAAGTCATACTATAGCATGTCGTTTTTTTTTGCCCCGCAAATTTTCAACTTTATCAAAATGCACCAAATTCGCAGGATAGCTTTATTAGAGTCTGTTGATGCGTGTCAGGGTGAAACTTTTTGAAAAATGACAGAAAAACCCCATGTTGCAAAATGGCCAAATTTTCAAAAAGTCATACTATGACATTTTGTTTTTTTTTTTCCCGCAAATTTTCAACTTTATCAAAAATGCACCAAATTCGCAGGATAGCTTTATTAGAGTCTGTTGATGCGTGTCAGGGTGATACTTTTTG
>CAFUXE010000290.1:846676-870007 GCA_903364295.1 Serranus cabrilla | reverse complement strand
GGGGAGTTTTTGTAATAGTCCTCGTCGTCCGACTCGGTCATCTCCCCCGAGCCGTACGCCGACACCTCGATGGTCTCCTCGCAGTCCTCCTGGTCCAAGGGGCATGGGGGGCGGCCGTTGGGCAAGGGGAGGGACTCTTTGGTGGTTTCGAGCAAGGTGAGGAAAGGGCGGTAGGTTGTGGGGGGTGGGGGGATTACTGGGTAGCGGGTGGCGATGGATGGGGGGTCTAGGGAGTCCACCGTTATAATGGGCAACACTAATTCACCTCCTAGGACAAGAAAGAGACAACGGAGAAAAAAGAGTGTTAGAGACCATCTGAGAGGGACACCACCTCCAGATGAACAGAAGAAAAACAGTTCAAATGAATACAGCAACACCAGTATTAGAACAGCACTAAAACTTAACATGAAGGTTAGTTCTATAAGTTTAGTTAGTCTGTTCTATTTAAAAAGTTAATATGCTGACTAACTGTGAACTGAAATATATACAAGATGTAAGACAATACTCTATCCTGCACCTGTTCCTGGCTGTTCTGACCTATCTCCCTCTGCTGCAGAGACCTACATGTTATATCACTAACACAAGATAAAAGTAGACTACAAATTACACTGAACAACTTAACATCTATTGTACTACACAGCCTATCCTTCACTGCTAACTTTCTTACCTATGCTGACTACACTAACGCTCATTTGTTTCTGGTTAAATAAGATAGCAAACCACGAGGTTCAGGTCACTTACATCAACAAATTGGCCGCATGATTTTTGCATGAAAAAAAAAATTACAAAAAGAAAGCTGTGTAAGATTGTTCTCGGATAGTGATAAACAACTTTCCCCCCCGTCTTTACCTCCTTCCTCTTTTTGCTTTTTTTTTATTGGGTGAAAAATAATCATAATGTTAAGAAATTTGAATTATTCATTTTGTTTATTTCAAAATTCTCATGAAGGATGGGCTCAATCCCGTTTTTCCCCCCTCTGGGCATATGTGGTTTCTATGGCTCATTTCTAATTAGCTTCATCTGTATGCAAAACCCTCAGGAGCTGCTGCAGGAAACTGATGCCCCTAATTTCTAACCCAAACTCTCAGTACACTGAGAGACAGTATTAAACACCACTGCTCCCTTTTCTCACATGAGTCCCTGATGCCCACTTCCCTCCCAAACACCACACATAAACATAAGGCAATGATATCCTTCTTAAAATCGTCCTAATGAGCCAGAATTACTTGTAAAGCTTTGCTTATGTAATCTGATTTTAGCCCAGTGGGAAAACACCCAAATTAAATAAAGATTATTGGGTGTAGAACAATATCATTTGTTAACGTTGCATTCATTCAGTTGGAATCATATCACAGGCCCAGCTGGCAACAAGTCCTCCGACCCATACGACCACATATGTTGTTTGTTCCTATAGTCTCGTACATGATGACCGACGGGAGTGGTTCCTAAATGAGCGCCCCTACTGGTGGAGACCAAACTGTTCGGATACCTTAATGTAACAGTCGCCATTATAAACATGTTAGCCCTGTCTATTTTGCTTACATTTAGGCAGCAAAATTATTTGGCTAAGTTTAGGAAAAAAACTACATGTTTCGGATTCGGAAAACATACTTTGGCATACTACTGTCAGATGTGATGTAAGGTACATAGGTGGCATAGAAAATTACGTAAAATACGACTTAGTTAGGCACAGAAGCAGTTTAAGTGCCTTGAATCTGCATTCCTAATGGCCAGCAAAATAAAAGGCGATTGTATAGAAGTCTATGAGGAAATTATGTAAATCTAACTTGATTTATTACCTCAGTAAACATTTTCCAAATAAGTTTATGGTCTCATATGCTTTTTCAAGTCATCTTCAATAAAGCATTGTATTAATTTTGTATATTATAATCAAATTTAGAGTAAAATAAGAAGAAATCAGGGTGTGCTTTAAGGCATGTGATTGACAGGTTGCTACTATGCTGCACTGATTGATTTTTTACTGCATTACCCTGTTTGGCAAATGGGTTGGAACTATACTAGCAAAAAGTACATTTTTACATTTTTATAAATAGTTAAAAAATGCCACAGACCAATGGGTTACATCACGATGACTAAGTCCACTTCTTTTATACAGTCTATGCGGCGAATTTACATACCTAACTTGACTTTTGGTTTCACTGGAGATGTGAACACTGGTCTCCTGGGTGTTTGTTTGACCCCTCCACTACTCCTAATTGGACCTTGTCGTTCTTTATACTTCAGTCTCAAACCTAAATATGGGTTGTAATAAGCTGCCGTACAAACGACATATGGGGTCGTTCTTTGGGGGAGGACAGTCTCCCAGCTGGTATTCAAACATATTGGGATTATATTAACAGAACATGGCAGAATATCAGTTTATACACTACATTTTACTTTCATAACAGTCTCCCCTTCAATCTGGCAAATGTGTAAGGGTCACAGTCAAGGAAACATTTGAAAAAACATGGCAGGGAGGATTAGATGATGGCACATCTTGGGGGGAGAAAAAGGGGAAGGTAACAGCAAAACATGACCAAAGAAATGCCAACATCACCAGCATAAAATCATGACTCTGGCTCTTTGTTCATTTGATGAGGTAAATCAGAGTGACTCAGAGGGACAGGGGTTGGATCAGGCATTTCAGGGATGAAGGGGGATTTGTAAGGGGAGGTTTTGAGATTGGAACAATTCCCCCGTGGCCTTTATTCAGCTCAGCAACACCCCCAAACCTTGTCAGTTATACAACCATACATTTTCACTCAAAAATAGCAAAGGCTTTGTTACAAAAGGTGATGCATTGAGTTAACAAAGCCACTAAACATATCATATAACAACACACTTGAGAGAAACAGGCCTTGAAATGAAGGAAAATGTGAAAGCTGTTACAGGAGAAAAAAACGTAGTAATTCTTAAACCTTTCTACTAACTTTTCATTCCATTGCTGGAGAGGCTAGTTTCCATGGCAATGCGCAAGTTATTTCTCTCCATTATATTCCCTTTCTTTCTGTGTTTGAGGGCTGTGTTTCACCTTGAAGGCTGCGAGGACAGCAGAGCGCAGTGTCACATTTAAGGAACAAAGAAGAGTCGCACAGAGAAGGATTTCACAAGTTTAGTGCGTTCCAAGAAATCTTTGGTTTTGTGAAATAACTTGTCAAAGTCACAGGAGAAGAAAAAAAAAGCGGTTCTGGGGACCTCAGAGATCATTCCTCGGAGATAAATGATGTAAGTGTGACTGGGGGTGATGGAGGAGATGGTAGTGTCGCTATCTTTACTTTGCCATCTATCAGTATGGTGGAGTGCAATTTCAAGCTTTATACCTGCAGCCCAGCAATTACTGAGGAGTTACCCCCACTCACATTGTGCCCCACTTACAGCACATGTGGCTGACATTGCAGACGGCCTTGGCCTTGTTATTGTATGTCTACCTTATGTGAACCCGTATGTATGGAAAGTCTGAAAAGGCAAGTGAGAAATACAAAATCTGGTGACTTTGACTCTTTCTCTCCTGTTTTTATAATTTGAGAACAGGTGAAAACAGGTTTTGGGATTATCTTTCTAAATTCTTATATATGCTATTTTATTTCTTGTCAGAATTATTTTATCGGATGTCTGTTGCTGTAATGCTCATTTTGGCCACAAGGGGCTGACGTGCACCATCACCACATGTTCAAAATAAGATTCAGGAAGCATTCATGTTTTTTCCTGATGATTGTGAAATGGGAATCCCAACAACAAAACTTTTTTTTTTCTTGAAAAAGAATAAGAAATAGAAACATGATCTTGGCAAAAAAAATAAAATAAAAAAACCTTCACAGATGAAAAAAAGATGCATAACAATATTCTGGCCTAAAACATAAATAACTAAATACCTGTTTCACATATGATAAAAACAACACAAAAGAAAAAGAAAAACATTTACTTAGAAAAAAAAGAAAAATCGTTTTTTTTTGTTGTGTTTCAAAGAAGAAATTGTGTCAAAACAAATATTCTGGCTACAAAAAGGTGAATAACTAAATACCTGTTTCACAGATGAAAACAATAACTTTGAAAAACAAAAAAATACTAGCAAAATAGGAAAAGAAAATGATCCTTGCAGAAGAAGAAAAAAAGGCGCCTGTCTAAACTTTTTTTCCCCAACTATTTTCATTGATGAAAGAAGAAACTAATAAGGATTATCCTGGCAGTTTAAAAAATTTTTTTTTTTACTGTTCTTAAGTCATAAACAGTCCCCTCAGGGCCTCCATACAAAGAACAGTGCTTGAAAAAGAAACGTGGATATTCTCGAGGCTTTACCAGTAAAGGACTGTTACTGCACTCTGCTGTACTCTCAGTGAGTCGTAGAGCCGAAGCCTGCTGGCCATCCTCCCATATGACTTGCAGGCTGTGGCTACTAGAAAAAGACTGAACCTCAACCCTCAAACACGGAGTGAACCACATCTCAGAACTCTCGGCAGTTATCAAGTGAACCATCGTTTCATTTCCTGTCGTGTCACCAGAGCCTTCTGCACCCACAGTTTAAACCAATCAACAGCTTTGATTGGCTCTCCCCTTCTCCAGCACTGCACCCTGTTCTCTCTGTGTGCAGCTCCGATTACTCCGTTAACGCCTGCAGGCAGGTAGCTGACAGGCCCGAGGAAAAAAAACCTAATGAAGTCAGAAATAACATATATGTTAGAGTGGTACTCTCCTGCTGAAATCTGCCAAGAACCGTAGTCTGATGAGGAAACCCAACATTTGATAGAGTTTTCAGGCAAGTGAGCATGAGATGTTTGGGTAGTTTATTTAGCATCACTGCTTCAATTCAGCAAACCAAAACCAGACCTGATGCAAACAGTGCTGAAAAATACATGATCCAGTGTGTGGGTGTCTCTTTCTTTAACATTGTATCACTGTAATTTAAGCATTAAAGCGAGAGAGACTCAAAGGTATTCAGCCTGATTGATTGAGTTTGACTCCATTGATTTGAACAGCTGAGGCAGTGGAACCACGTTTAGCCCACATGATGAAATTTCTTCTTTATCTTTACCCACACGCCTCTCCACAGCGCTGCCAGTATGAGTCACCCACCCCTTCTATTTACTCAAAAGGAGAACAGGGCAGATGGATACTGATGCATCTATGTCGGTCTCCTGACAAACATCGTTATTCTGCCGCTCACGTTGCCCCGCTCACATCCATTTGAAATATTTAGAGCAAAAAGGTTGTTTGGAGTTTGAGCATTCTATAATTCAGCTTTGATTAGGCTGAAGATGGAAAATCCAACACCGTGTCCGAGCATAATTTATTTTCCCTTGCTTGCTTTTAAATCACGCTGCATAGGTACAATAATGGCCACGTAATCTGTGCAACAGGGAAGAAAAAAATGCTTCTTTTTACATGCAAGTCCATAAACTGTTTACAAATGCTGCATTTGCTGCTGTCGCTCTCAGGCAATGTGATTTACTGTGACACACAGGGACGTGCTCTGCCCGGATCCTGTCTCACTGTTGCATATATTGGCTACAGCTCATCAGCACCTGGATCTAGTCCATGAAACTGGTTGGATTTTTATCTTTCCGGCCTGCTCGGTGTTTCCACCTCACTGTAAATCTGTCTGTCACTGTAAATGCACAGAAAATCTCCACCTGATGCAGAGATATATTCATCTACTACTACACCACCTCCCTGCTTTTGCATTTGGCCGATTTATGCTCTGTATTTTGCTGTTTCTTTCCTTCCTGCTGTACCGTGGTGCAGCAACCCAGAATATCTGAAGGGCAGTTTTTATTTACTTCCCTAAATAATCTGTTTTTGCAAACTCTGTTTTCAACTGTAAGCTTTCACTGAGTGTATTTGTTCAATAAAAAGGTCAAACCACTGCAACGCTTACTGGTTCTTGCAAAGAAAGTAATGTTAAATCAAGCAATTAAGAAATGACTGGGTTAGGAGGTTCAGATAAACTACTTATTAATAAAATGTACCAGCAACAAGTTTTGAAGTTAAGCGATTACAAGGCATCAGAATAATGTTGTTGTTGTTGGCTTTTTGATAAGTGCATTTTACAGCAGACTCTGAATTCATTCCTGTAGAGCCAACACATGCAGTAACTGATTTCCATGACAGTATCATCCTAATTATAACTCATAGAACATTGCTAATATAAACTAAAGTAACACTGTTTAATAGCAACATAAATTAATACAATATTATATGGATGTATGAATCACGTTCCATTACAAACTTTAAACTAATAACTTTGTATTAATGTATTTTGACAACTAACATTTTTTTTCAATCCTGCATTGTCAAAAACCAAATGTTGACATTTTTTACAACTCGTAAATTAATAAAATGTTTTTACAAATATATCTTCAGTATACCCTATCAAAAACCTTGAGGAACACTATAGGAAAATCCAGGCTGTGATTAGGTTTCAAAAACTTGGAGACTTTTGGAGATCTAATTTTTGTTGTTCCATTTAAATCATATTTCTGTCTTTATTATGTGCTGTGTTTCTTTTATCTTGTCTCTGAGCAAAATGGCATAAATGGCTCTCTCTATAGAAATATAAATTTAGCGACCAACCACTTCATTAGGTCTGCTTGTATAACCTAATGTGGACAAATACAACATCTCCATCCATAAATTCTGCCTTTACAATAATAGTATTGCACTATATAATATAGCAGTGCCAGAATATTAGAAACACGTGTCAACATAACACCACACAGTGTAGATATTACCTTTCAACAAAACCTGAACAACTACAATCTTCGTAATTGTAGAACTCATGTCAGAGCTGTTATATTACATTGTATTACATTGTACTGTTGTACCTAATGAAGTGGCTAGTCAGTGTATATATGTTATGTTACATGTACAATTTTGTGGAATGCTCAGTTTCATGTTGATAACTAAGTTGAAACACATTCTTTAATGCATGTCTACACTTGGACCCCACAGTGATAATGAGGACGAGCTCCTTTAAAGTGTCTTTGTAGCAACAGGATGTTGTACTGTTGAGATCAACCAGAGGACACTGGTTCAAGCCTCTACACTGCCAAACACCTAACCTGTGGAAGCTACAGACCTGGGGCTGTTTACTAGTGGAGGCTGGCTCGCTAAGGGAGATCGATAAAGCATCACACTTACACCCAAACCCATCGAGCAGTGTGGGTTTGGATCCCATGCGAGTCGCACTGGGCGCTCTGGGTCATCCCTCATCTATCATCCAATCTCTTAGTTTCACTCCTCGACCTAAAAAGAACATTTGCAGGTTGCCTCTATAGCATGTCGCCTGATGAATTATTGAGGAGCTCCTCAAAGCTCTGATCTTGTCAGAGTAAAACCGATATAGCGCCTACAACATCCTGGGACTGATAAGTAGCTCGGAGGTATGCGAGAAAAGGGGGAAAGTGAGGTCGTGCTGAGGTAGAGAAAAGACAGAGCGAAGTGAAATGAAAGAGTTTTAATGAGCACCGTTTGTTGTTAGAGAAAGACATGCCTCTAATTGTGTGTTACTGTGAAAACAATTTGTGATTATAGAGGATTTGACGTATTTCATGGCACTGTGGATTCGTAAATATGATTTTATGAGTGTCTTTTTTGTTTTTTTTACAGTACATGTTTCATCTTCGTCCCCACTTCCTGGGTCTCGTCACTCTTCTGACAGAGGCTCATTAACAGCGATGGAGGATCCAAACCAAAGCTTTAATTGGGTGATGTAATTAAGGCTTCCTAACAAAGTCAAAGTTTAATTAGCCTGGTGGGAAAGGCGGGAATCGTTCATGGGAATTTCACTCTCTTATATCCTCTCTTCTGCTTCCTCCCTCTCTTCTCTCTCTCCTCTCTCCGCATTTCTCTCTTTGAGCGCAAAGGAACGTGACACAAATCTCAATGAGGGTCAGTCCTTCACAAAAGCAGTCCTTCCAGCTCGTCTCTTCCTCGCGTCCCTTTTCTCCGCGGTTTTTTTTGTGCTTTGTCTGTTTTGCATTTGCTCTGAGCTTGTCAGCAAGTGTGTGACTGTGGCTGCGCCGCAATCATTGTCTGAGGGTCATTTAGCAGCTAAAAAACGTCAGGACAAAATGCAGCAGGAAGAAAACAAGGTGCATGCCTTGAATTGTGTGTTGTAGTGCTACTTGTGCAGGTGAATACATCTGTAAAGTGCAAAAGGCTTCACTGGCTCTATATGCTAAACAACCTGAATTCCAAAAAAGTTGGGATGCTGTGTGAATAAAACAATGTAACGAATGTTAATTTGCTAATTCTTTTTTTGTACAAAGACAATATAATAAATATTCTAAGTGATCAACTTCATGGATTTTTGTAAATATATGCTTATTTTGAATTTGGCGCCTATAACACTTTGGTATGGGGCAGCAGAAGAATGCTCAAAAAACACCTGCTTGGAACATTACAGTATATTTGGTCAGTTGTTCACAAGCTAAGGATTGTGAAAATCATTCATGGGCATGTAATACAACAGAATTGGATTTCTCAAAACACTATTGCAAGAGGTTTCACCATCTACAATCCATAACGTCATTAACAGAGTCAGAGAATCTGGTGAAATATCTGCACGTAATGAGCCGAAAACCAGCACTGGATGCACCTGAACTTTGATTCCTCCGTTGGACATTATGTATTGAAGACATTCCTACATAGACTTTGGACTTTCCACAGTTCATTGCTTCTACATATGTAAATTAAGTCTCTATCATGCAAAAGTACAAGCCAGATCTCAACAAAGTCCGGAAACGCCGCCAACTTCTCTGGGCCTGAGCTCATCTGAAATGGACTGACACAAAGTGGAAAAGTCAGATTTCTTTGGAAAAACATGGACATCGTGTCTTCTGGGTAAAAGAGGAAAAGGACCATCGAGACTGTGACCAGCACAAAGTTGGAGTAACGAAGCTACAAAAGGTGATGTAACACAGTAGTAAACAACTTTTTAGAGTGTTGCGAGCATCAAATTCAGAATGAGAGCATATTTACAATAAACAATAAAGTTTATCCGTTTCAACATCAAATATGTTGTCTTTGTAGAGCTTAAATTGAATATATGTCCAAAGGAATTAGCAGTTGATCGCACTCTTCCACGCACTTTCGACAGCGTTCCAACTTCTTTCTGACTCCGGGTTTATATACTGTAGGAAGGAGTTGTATTGATCGCCATGAATTCATATCTTGCTCGGTTTAATGGAAAATCCACGGCTTTTTCTCCTTGCTGACAGCGGTTCAATAAGACAGAGCTGCATTGAGAACATTGGTCCTATCACACAATGACTGCAGGCCTGTGTTTGTGGAGCGGTGATGGAGAGGGGACATGTTTCGCGGACAATGTTGATTCTGCTCTCCTCGTCGACGGTTTTCACCGAGGCTTATCCGACCGCGCTGGTTTTGTCTCGCTGGAACTCTGGTGGCATCTGGAAGGTGTGATACGGAGCATGTGCGTGCGCGTGAGCCTGTTTGTTTTTTCTCAGGAGAGACGGCTGCGGAGAGAAAACTTTACACCCACAGAGTGAGAGAGACAAGTGTCTGTCTGGTAAGGTGAGCATGTCTGCTACTGTATGTGTGTGTTTGTGTGGGCATACGAGAGAGAGAGAGCTGCGGTTCCCCATGGGAGATTAAGCCTGGGCATAGCATCCACTGAAAAACTCTCATTTCTCCTTTCGATAAGAAGGGAATTGAGTCTCTATTTCGGTCCCCACCACCTACGGAGAAAACCGCAGGAGAATGCTACACTCGAGTTTCTCAGCACAGGTTCAGATCCGTTTCTCCTCACACGAACACACCGATTGCTATAATCTCCTGCCATTTACCGTCCAACATATATTCTACTTAAACCACTAATCCTCATTCCTCAAAAACTTCAGGAAATGCTTTTTTTTTTTGCTAAGACATTATATGACTCATTTGTCCTTTCTTTGTATCTGTGTATATTTGTTTGTTAATTACGGTCTGGTTTTATTAAATTAGTTCCGAATTCAGTTTCTATTTATAAAAATATTGAATGATCACATTCTGTTTTATTTAAGTTTTAGACAGCATCCCAACTTTTTTGGATCAGGGTTATATTTACAGCCCTTTAACTTGCTGTCAGACGGCCCTTTACGCCAGGGAACTTAAACTGTTATCTATGCTGTCTTCATATCTACCAGACTCCATTGACAAAAACAGCAATTTTACCTCACAGAACAGTGGTTGGACCAATTTTACTGCCACCATGTTCAGTTAATTTGTTAATGTTTGTGTGACTTTTTGATCCAAACTAATATGGTTTTCAAAATGTTGACTCTGCTAGTAGTCCAGTTCACATATTTAACCTATGTCACAGCGTTTCCATTTCAACAACAATGCAGATTAAGTTTTGAATCAAGGTCTGCCCTGACCTCAGGACAGTCAAGTAGATTCTGAACAAACCTGTCCTTTATGTTGTATCATTTATCACTTAAAGTTTAAAAAGTATCTCTTATGTAAAAAGAGCAGGTATTCCCAGGCTATCTGCTCTCTTCAGGTTTCTAATAATAATATTCCTAAAATAAAAAGGAAGGTTTTGGAGAGAAATAAAAGGTTTTTTAATGTCTGAACCGCCTGGGGGAATATCATGTTTTGTTTGAAAATGAAAGCATCATTGAGAATAGAAAGAAGCTATTGCCAAAATACTTTGTAAGCCATCTATCTATAGTAACCTTAAAGCAAATAGATAGACCAAGGACAGTATGTAAAGTGCTTTTTGAGAATGTTCTCCCTCACTGTAAATGACTTATTTGTGTAAAATATATAGTTGTCTTGTTGTCTGTTGGAAACCTGGATCTGTACTAAGAGTCATTTACATGTTGATTACATTTCTTTCTTTATGCAAAACTCTGAAATGAGCCCATAATAAACTTTATATGCTCTTGTTTCCTTTCTTTTTCACATCTGATTCTACCAGGGATGAGGAACCCTGGGGTAAGCGATATAAAACAGTGCTTATACGCTTCCTGTAAAGCAACAGTGCATACTTAATACGTGCTTCTAGGCATCGTTTCCTAGAAAGAACCAAGTGTGATATGATTAGCGACACAGTGAAATAAAAAACCTATTTGCAGAATTTTAATCCTGTTTCCATGTGTTAATTGTTCCGTTATTTGACGTGACATGCTAAATACGTGTCAAACTCATCCTTCTCTTCTCTCTTGCATGTAGTACTGAACGAAATATCTTTAACCTTGCTGGCATATTTCAACAGTGATCTATGATATGCAAATCAAGTGTTTATTTGAAACCTGAAAGTTTGATGGCCCAAACTCTATATATACATACAGATACACCTTGGTGAGCTGCATCTCAAATGAATCTTCAGGCTCCTAGCTTTCAAATAATGTACATCACTTCTTTGTGGCATCTATTGTTCACCTGATCTCCTGCCCCCCACCCCTACCCTGGAAAGAGTTAAAAGGCTATTAATGGGGTTCCAGAAGAACATCTTCTACCATTTTAATCCCAAGACGTTAGCACTGTATTAGCACACAACCTGGCACTGTTTTAATGACAGGTTTCAATGAGGCAATTGTTGTTTCCATCCCACCCACACCCGTCATTTCAATCTCAAATGCCATTCCTCAACAAAAATCTTGCGACACAATCTTCGAGGATCTCTATTTTTGTCTGTCTTTGAATCACACACTGCTTCACTGTACGTGGTTCTTGGCAGTTTTCACGTATGGCCAGCTTAATAGAGCTCGAAACCAACAGAGGCAGGGAGTAAAAACACATGGCCTTTAACTTCCACCTCCTGTCATGGTGTCAGAACATTACTTGACCCGCTGTTCACACTAACAGCGCCTCAGCCACCGGGCCTGCCAGGCTGCAGCTGTGTGCTGCACGGAACAAGCTGCGTGTCCACGTTGAAACTGTCCTGCTCTGTTAGAATTGAAGCAGGAGATTGGTGCAACAGCTGGGTAAATGCCAGATACCACCACTTGGCTGAGCAATTTATGGACCACGGTGCTGCCGACTGCCTGCTGCTTTGAAAACCAATAAAAGAGGAGGACGGAGGGTACACATCTGGCCACTCAGAGCTGCACACAGAGGGTTTAGTGGTGTCATGGAAAAGTGGAGAAAGGGAGATCGCAGCAGTCTAGACGAGTCTACTTTTGTTTCTAGGCTGCACTTTGCTTTTTGACACCGAGTATTATGAAGACAGAACTCCCTGAGTTGACTCACCATTTCCAGGCTCACACTCCTCCAAATCTTCGTCATCGCTAGGACACTCAGCTGATGCTACCAAGAGGTCATCCGCATTCTGGAAGAACAAAGAAAGAAAGCGGAGGAGAGAAGTCAGAAAGCATTTTATTGGTATAGAGGATACATTGAACATCTAAGAGTCTCTGGCAATTGAACCAAAGCCAGAGTTCTAGAAACATTGCCCTTCCATTGTTCAGATGGCCCAATAGTCTGAAGGAGTGATCTTTCTTGAATCCTAACCAAGTGGTTTATGTGCAAAAACCTCGACTCCAGTGTTTATTTTCGGACTACTCGGTCATTGCACCAATACATCTATGTGTCAGACCAATGGGACGCCGGAACAATGAGCAGCCCCCCCAGAAAATCCATTGATATAGCTCTTGACGTTTCCACAAAGTGTATTGCATCAACTTGGAAGTTGTGTTCGACCCTTTCTATATTCAAAAATGATTTCAGCAATGACCGTATGCCCTGAGAGAAACTCACTTGTGTTCTGAAAAACAGAGAGGATGTATTTCTAAGGGTCTGGCTACCTTTTATCATTGAATATGTGAAAACTCTATCAAACGAGGACTCACTGTAACCTTTGAATTGGCTTCAGTGTAGGCCAACACTAACCTTCAGGTACAATGGTTAATAATGTAATTATCATCATTGTATAATTATCAATTATTAAAATATTAATATGTTTCCCATTGTTATACCTCTTTGTTTTTCTTTTTTCTTTGCATTATGTTAAATTTAGTAACACCTCTATGAAGCCCATGCATTCTAAACACACTTAATGCATTATAATCTGCTTATGGCATTGCATAATTACAGTTATAAGCACTTGTAAATACTCATAATACCTTATAGGACATTATTAAGCATTTGTTAGGGTGTATTTAGTTGAAAATGGGGAGGCTTTTATCAACATAATTGGTTTAGGAGCCACACTTTCTTTTCTCTGTTATTAAACCACGGCCTTGGTCATCATTTATTAATTACATTTCATGTCACCTGGCTCTCAGATGGGCCTAGTGACCGTGCGTCTCTATCAAACATGTACTTTCATTTCTATTCATGGAATCAGGTGCTTTTCTTTTCTTAAGTCTATATTAAAAGGCACATAATGAATCCGTTAACATAATGCACTCCTTCAAATTGAGAAACCCAGATATTAATAAGTACCCGTGGCAGGGTGTGTTTCTGGCCATATTCCCATGTCTTGCTGACTAGATATCAAATGGCAGTTTCAGCCTCCTGCCGCTATCACTGGTGTAATTTAGTGCAACATCTGTGACACACTTGTAAACCCTAATTAAGACCCTCCCCCCAAACCTCCAAAATAACCCACAACAACAGCGCAGGGTGTAATTTATTGGATAAAGGTTTGTCACGTGAGGCCCACTAACCCACTGATAAATGATGGAGGGGAAGCTGAAGGAGTAGCTCCAAACTCCAGCTTGACCTGGTCAGAACTTTTCTCATCAGTTTCCAAGTTGAATCCCGGAGGAGACAACTTTAAACTGCCTCGTATCCGTCCAGATGAATCAGAGCGAGATCCCAAACACCTGGAAGTGCTCTCGACTCGAGACAGTAGCAGCAAGACTGCAGCTTGTGATCTTAGTTTTATAACACCCTGATACTAAATTTGGGTCAGAGCAAGACAAGTGATGACTCCAACTGTTTCATGGAAACCCACAGTATCAAGGGGTGAAGGGAGGAAGAAATCAGGCCCCCCACACACACATCAAAAGGTAGATCTTTTATTCTAAGCATCAAAGCACATTATTCCACTCTGATCAAAGCTGCGGCGCGGCGGGTAGCTCAGAGCTTTTGGAGAAATTGAAATTTGTGTTTCCGCTTGCTTGCTTTCCGCCACCCTGGCCTGTCTCCTGCTGTCTGCGCTGTGTCTTGGCGGTGCTGAGGATATTCATTAGAGCTCTATAGTTCCTGTTGGCTTTGCCTATCGCGGTATTTATAATGCTATTACTATGTTTGCTCTAGCACAAAATTACACTTGGGGCTCCTTAGGGTGGATTATTAACTATGTGAAGGACTGCATGCATATATATATATATGCATGCATGCCTTCGTCACTATATGACTGTGACTAATATGATTGATTCAGGGTCTCCAGGTTAACTTACAATCAGTGATTGTCAGTATAAAACTGTAATCCACAGTGTGAAGCTCCTGGTTTAAGCTGTAATTGCAAATTAAAATGTATTTTCTCTTCTTCAAAGACATTCCTGAGACCCCCTCAAGTTATTCTACCCCTACATTCTATACTGTTAATATTTCTTTACACTGTCTCACATGTTGGCCAAAAGAAGATCATACACATCTCAAACAACTCTGAATTAATTTTCTGTTTCCTGTAATATACAGTGTATTTTGGAGCGCTACCAGCATGGCAGCTGGTTTCTTTTATTGCAGGTATATTCTTATTTTGGACTGAAATCAACAGATCTATGTGCAAAAGGTTTATTAAGTAAAGTCAATACAGAAAAATCTGAATTATTGCCTTGCAGTTTGTATGTGTAGCCATGTCAGTAGATGATGCTTTGAATGTAGATGCTGCTGCAAAGAAATGTCGAGATTCCACATTCATCTCTAACCCAGCAGCACAGAAGATTTATACAATCGGCAGCGTTTGAAGGTGGACACCGAAGGTTAGTGTCACCAATTTACTATCCGACCAAATGTGAAATATGGTCACAATCTCCCTTTCTGCTCTTGAGTTAAGGTGTTAAATAATGGCCAGAAAATTGTTTTTGCAGAACATTATGATTTCAGAGTAAAGTTAACCTTTGGCCATGCTGTCCAAAAATACATTTGTTTGAAATGTCAAAATTAACATATGAATTATTAAGTGACGGCCAAAAATGTTTTATGTGAGATCACAGTGACCTTTTACCACTGAAATCATCTAGTCCAAGTAGATGTTCGTGCCAAATTTGGAGAAATTCTCTTAAGGCGTTTCTCAGATATCGCAATCACAAGCATGGCCTTTTACCTCCAAAATCTAATCATGTCATCTTTTAGTCCAAGTGGACAATTGTGCCAAAGTTGCATTTTTGATAGACGTGAGGACACAGTCCCATTGACCTTGACCTCCAAAATCTGATCAGTTCATCCTTGAGTCTAAGAGAACATTTGTGCCAAAGTTTAAGAAAGTCTCTCCAATCATGTCCAAGCACCAATCTTGTCGCAGACGTCGTCTCTTAACTAACTCAAGTTATTGTTTGGACTGTAAACAATGACCAGCACACAAAAATAAGTATTGGACCAAAGATTTGTTATGTGGATATTCATGGCTAGACCGGAACCTAAGAAATATTGGCATTGCCCCCAAAGGCTGACGGGTTCCAAGACTGCACCACACATACCTACAACCAGACGACACTGAGCTCCTGGGAAGCCACGTAACCAGCGACTGTGTAAATCAGAGTCTAAATAAAGGCTTGTGTCTGTGTTATTTAAAGCCACCAGATGTGGGATTTATAATCCTAAATATGACTTGGTTCCAGACCTCTGAGTCACAGTCCACCTCTCTGGATTTTTTTCAAGGATTTAAGTAGATCTTGTGTTTTGCTCACTATTTTTTTTTGATTGCAATACAAAAAGAATTATGTAGGCGGGATTAAAACTGTGGGACGTCATCTTCCTGTGCTACAGCCAAACAATAAGTGACAAAATGCCCTTAAAAATGGTTAAGAAAATATGTATGAAATTGACGCATTTCTTGTAAAAATGTGGTTTCACAGATTCCACATTCAAGACAGCTTATGTGAGGGCTTCTGGCTGGTATGAAACAGTCACTAGTTAGTAAAATGACCTCTTCTGTCAAAGAGAAAATGGTAGATTACTCATATGAACACTGGCCATGGTGCTGAATTCATCCAAACTGAACCCAGACTGTTAAAATAAGTTCATTTATTGTGCAGCTTGTAAAATCAGTTATTAGATGTTTCTTGCCAAATGCACTTTGGGAGCCGTAGTTAACTTCTACCCTGAAGTTTTATTAGTTTTGATTAAATTTGCTAAGCCCTACAAATTGAGCATTTAATCTGTAAGAATTTTACCACTTCTGGAACCTAGATTGCACATTATAAAACAGAGGGGCATTCAAAGACATTGTGAATTACTTGTAACCATCTTACACTGATTTTAATAGCAACTTTAATGGAAAATGATCATTTACAATGCTTTGTTTAAGTGTACCTGAAACCTCTGTTTATTTACCTAACTATTCATCTTGCAATGTATTCACTCCCCAAATTTGAAGGAATTACACAGAGTATCTGTTTCAAAAGAGTTTGAGTTGTGTCAGAATTTTCAGTCAGTATGCAAGATGTTCCCATAGATCTCAACCGACAATTCTGTCATTAATATGCTGTGACAGATATTGTTACTGTATAAAACTAGAAGACCTAAGAAATCCATTGGCCTCTGACCTCAAGATATGTGAATGAAAACAGGTTCTATGTGTGACTCTCCCTTTTACCGACATGCCCACTTTATGCAAATCCCTTGCAGTACAAATGTGTACTTTTGCCTGTTGTATCTGAATATTTCTGCATACTGGGTCCCTAAACAGGCTTGTAATTGCATAAATTGGATTGTAATGAGACCATTTTTTAAACATTACTTTACTATGTAAAATGAGCTGCTGTGACCTCTAAGATAATCACAGCCTCATGAAACTTTACAACCACAAACTAAAGTCCTATTCAGAAGGTGTATGGCTTTCCTCGGCATAATGACAATAATGGGGTCTCTAGAGGGGGTCTAGAACCACCACTGGCTTAATACTCTTTTTCCTCTATTTATTCCAAAATGCTGTTGCTGCCATAAATATAAAGACAAACGACAGCACTCTCTGGGTGCCCCAGGCTTTTTCCCAGGACAGACATACCAGGCGGCAAGTATTTAGAAGAGCAAACATAAAGGATTTCATACACTGTCTGCTGCCTAACGGCAGCTCAATATCTATGTAATCCACAACCTTTCATGACTTTTTGCTTAATTTTATTTGACTACAACTGTGAGTTTTATAAGAACGGTTAAAAATCTCCCTTTTTTTGTCAAGGGGGAGTGGATGAGCTTGCCAGGCCTTTAAAACCGCCTCACAAATAGGAACAAATTCAAGAATAAAACTATTCAGTCACACTGGGACCATCTGTATCAATGATCAGGACTGTGTTAGCCAACTATACGCCCAATGATGCTTTTATGTCTTTGTCTGCACAGGAAAATATCTCTTTGATCATTAAAGTATGTGGATGAGTGACTCATTGGTAATGACTATTCATTCTCAAGCACATATCTTTAATACTATTTTGGGCCACTGTGATGATAGACTATGTTCCACAAGGTACATAATAATAATAAAGACGAAGCTGTTTCAATATGTGTACACTAGTTGAAAAACAGATTCTTAGCAATAAAAGCACTCTAAAGGTGGGACTCTGCTTTTTTATGACCCAACATAAATGTCAGTCAGCAAATGCAGCACACATTAAGGCTTGTAACAACAGGGACGCAAACAGCACTCAGAGTCCTTTGCTATTCTAAAACTGTTCCAGATAATTTATCAAACAAGGCCGTCTATGGCTGCCAAGTTCACATCACAGACCGCTGCTGTAAAAGCTCGTTATATGCTGAACACAGAAGAATATTTCCGCCAAGACGTCTGGAGGCCAGAGATATGATATTGAACTGAGTGGATGGCTACATGTGACATCTCAGAGTCAGGTTCCATTGATCTCATGTTTAGAGAGAAGAGGCAGAAACACTAAACCACAGACCGTTCAGCTAAATAAGTCATGCCATCTGGCTGTGCTGGAGATGTTGTCGGTAAAGGAGCTTTGACCGACCTTTAGGTCCAAAAAATCTCACTTGCTTGTAATTACATGGCAGCCTGAAAGAACGTGCTTGGGTAAACATTTGTGACCACCTTCATAGTTGGTGTCAGCTGCCATCAAAGCACTGCTTTGGTGAGCCTACATTAGGGGACTTTTTCTAAATAAACAAAAAAGCAGGTGTTCGTGCAAAACGAACATTCCATTATTCTTTGACAGCAGGAAGTGGCATGAATTGCACACTCGTCAGCCTCACCTTGACTTCACTCTAATTGGTGCTGCTGCATTCATTCAAAACGAAACAGATAGGACTTTCAAAAGATGGATTCTGCTAAGGTTTGAGATGATGATAAAGGGACAAAGAGTGAGCCAGTCTAAATATATTCTGAATCTGCTGATCGCGGATGTCAGGGAATGAGCTCACTGACTGATCTCAGATAAGCTTCCGTGGACATGAATAGCCCTAATGAACACAACCGAATGAGAGATATGCCCTGCTAACTGGCACCTTGCCTTGTGTTTCCTGCGACATCATAAAAGTTTATTGGACAATTGAAGTACAATGTGTGAAATGCCAAGTTTTTAGTAATGACAATATAAAGTGATTACAATAACACAGAAATAGCTGACAATCTCTAGGGTGCCCATAAATGGAGAAAACATGATAACATATCCTCCAGGGTGCCCCTTCAGGAGAGTAAATTTGATAGAGGGCCTCCCACATATCCCTTAAATGGACAAAAAGTGATTAAGTGCCCTTCCAGAGGAGACAAAATGAAATGCTCCCTTAAAAGGCAGAAAACGTGATGAGCTCCTTTTAGGGTAATGCAATAAGTGCCCTCAAATATGTCTTTCCAGAGAAATGGAGAAAATGTGGTCTCCTATGTGCCTGCTTCTCAGGCTGAAGGCTGTCTGAACATCTGAATGTAGCTGAGGGCTAAAAAAGTGAAGGCTCACAGAAAACGCTGCTCTGAGGACGTGACTATTTGACCTTGCATTTGCGTAGGATTTCTTTTGAAATGTGCCTCTCCTTGTTCAAGGGGGAGCCATCTGGGTACTTGGGCATGCTGTTTAATCTTTCAAATATTAGAATATTAGAAAAAAAGCGATTAAGTGCCCTCCAGGGTGTCCATGAATGGAGAAAGAGTGATTAAGTGGACTCTAGTGTGCCTATTCGTTGGAGAAAAAATAAAGATGTACCCTCTTGGGTAGAGAAAACGTAATCAAGTGCCCTCTGGAGTGCTCTTCCAGTGGAGAAAACACAATGCTGTGCCATATAGGCTGATACCTGCTAGAAACTTTCCAGCTGGTGCCTTTCAAATTTTTCTTATAATCTGGATCACACATAAAATTGCTATGCAGCAAGGTCTTCCTTCACACCACACAGCTTGTAGCTAATGATACTGGCCGTGAACTAGAGCATGTAACCCTCCCCCTGGAACATGGAGCCTGTTATTAGGTCTTTTTACGACTACAGTGGGTCTGGATGACCTGCTTATTCCGTCCCCCAGTAAGTGGGCAACAACGCTTCCCTACTGTTTGCAAATTGTTACTTACCACGATGGCAAAGGCTAACCTTAGCACATGAGGATAATCATCAGCCCATAAATCATAGCCTTTCACATGCGTGTGAAGGAGAGTCATAAATATAAGTTTATGGCACCCAAAGTTGTTGTGCTGTTGCTGCAGCAGGATTTCCTTTTCATTATGTTCCTCCTCCAGCCTTTGTTGATCTGTCTGGATATGCTGTAATTTGCAGCAGCCTACTACGTCTGGGGTTCAGTCAGCCATAGCTTCTTAGAGCAAATCAAAATTGCAGTGTTGATTGGTCTAATAGGAAGAGCCACACAAAGCTCTTATGTGCCTCCCTCTCAGGCTGAGGGCTGTTTGAACATCTGAATGTGGCTGAGGGCTAAAAAGTGGAGGCTCACACAAAACGCTGCTCTGACGACGTGACTGTTTGACCTTGCGTTTGACGAAGAATTTCTTTTGAAATGTGCATCTACTCGTTCAAGGGGGAGCCATCTGGGTACTTGGCCATGCTGTTTAATCTTTCAAATATTGTTTTCAACACTTTCAGCTTTAGAAAGCCTAGTAAAAGGAAGTGCAACTAAATATCCTTGGTTCAATAGCTGTGTCTTCATTCAATTATGAAGCCAATTTTAGGCGAACTTTTGAAATGTTGGAAAAAAAGAAAACCGAAGTGGATTTCCATCAACTTGTTCGTAACAAATTAACTACGCATGGATTTTTTCAAAGTCTGGATCCTCCTGTGCCTCCTCCTAGACAGGTGGAGTCGCCAATGTATGATGCTGAAAAAAAAAATGGATAATGGACTTTTAATGTGCTGATAATATTCAAAACACAAACTCATGACTGCTCACCTGTGTGACACTGTCCCTCATAGTGGGCGAGCGCTGTTTACGGGTGGTGGTTGTGGCCATTGTGGTGGTTGTCTCCATGATTGTGGTGGACATATCAGCCAGCGGGGTGGTGGAGGTGGTGTCAGTAGTGAGCACCGAGGGCACGTCACCCACCAGCCGCAGGTTACCCTGTGTCTGGACGTTGGGGTCGCCCTCGGCTGCCAGTTTGAGCACCTGCAGGCCGTTGTAGTACAGACCTGAGATCTGACCCTGGAAGTGACGCCCTTTCTCTCCACCACCGATTTTGATGAACGCCTGGCTGTTGAAGATGGTCAACTGGCGACCTAATATGTGTGAGAAAAGGTAGGTGAAGAAATGAGAAAGAAGAAAGAGGGTGTGGGGGGAAGAGGAGAAGAGAAACCATGGGGAGAGAGAAAGAAAAAGAGGGCAAAGAAGACAAATGAGTCAAGTCTCTGGGTTACTTTGCCCATGAAACACAAAGTAATACAACGGCACAAAACAGAGACACAGGGGAGATAGAGGGACTGTTTCAATCACATGGGATTTCCTGGGCAACACTTTAGGGAGATTGGACCCTGGTTTGCTGCCACTGCAGCCATTATGGGTCTGGGCACGTGCCACTTTCTCAGAAAAGGCAGCCTGGATCTGGCAGTCAAATAAATTGCAGGGGCAGTTGCGGCTTGACCCTGAGACTGAAGGTTCACAGCGAAATGCATCTAATTTGCCCTGAGATGGAATATATTAGAACAATGCTGGGTCTGTGTCATTGACCTCCAATGCACCTGAGCTGCACAATGATAAAGTACCTCTGCCAGCAGAAAAAATGTTGCCGGCTCTCCCATCCAAAGGAGGAAAATAAGATCCTCATTGGAAGGAAATGTTTAATTCAGCAGGGGTTCTACCTCTCTGTGGTCATTACCATCCATGTGGATGGATAGATGGATGAAGGGAGGACAGGGTCGACCATTTAACCAGGGTCCAATACTAATGTGTTACCAGGACTTGTGGTAAAGGGTTGAATGGGGGCGGTCGAACAGGTGTAGTTTTTCTGCCTGTATTTCCTTCGGCTGATGGTTTTACGTATACTTTTCCCTCCCCATATTTGCATCCTCTCCTTAGGGAAATCCACTCATAGTTTGGACTGATGCAAACTTTGACCTCTACTATAAATCATGTGGATATGATGGAAGATGGAGAGAGGGGGTTGTTGGATACTTTTGGAAGGATGTGAGTTAAAAACAGACCTAATGAGGTAATTACTTAGAGGGGAAGGATGGAAGAAGCCAAAGAGCTTTTATGGATAAATCAATTGGTGTAAGGAAAGAGGGAGTGTGTTTGTTTGTGAAAGGGATACTACACTAATGTGTGCTTCTGAGAGCAAAATATAGACCCTCTAGAGAAGGCGTAGTACGGACCTCTGAAATAAGAGAGCCCCATTGCCTGACCGGAGTGTGTTTTTGTATGTAACTAGGTCTTTTTCTCATACAGCGACTCTTGAAATGTTGAACTGTATTACAGCAATATTTATGTAATTTGGACACCGCTTTACTTCCTGGTCTTTGGATGTCGAAGTGAGGCCGGAGCAAATGGTACTTTCATATCACCCAGCCCTAATCTGCACATTTGCACAAGTCTTTTCCTGAAACTGGCTTCTTTGTTTATAATTGTGTTTAATGATGACGAATGAAACCTCTGGATATCTTTTCAATGTTGCTATTGTTATCTCTGTGGGATTGCAAGCCAGCGAGAACAGCCTTCTACTCATCAACATGGAGACACTAGGGACAGGCCTTGGGTCCCATTTGTTTTCAATTAAGAAAGCTGAAAGGGTACTTCATCACTGTAATTATGATTTACAGTGAGTCTATATGGGTGAAGTAGTTCTGCCATATGTGTACCACCCTTCTGGGTGGGACAATGGGACGAATAATGTCTATTAATGCCCATGCATGTGTGTGTTCAGTATGTGTGTATCTGTAAGTTGGAGTGCTGGAGAGATGCATCAATTCCACTGAGATGGGCTATTACATGTGTCATCCCATTATCAGATCATTAGACCCGTCAGGGGCCCACAAGGGACTCAGCTCCCATAATGATGAGACTTAATGTCTGGCATATGCACTGTTGACATATTGTCTGAGTCTCACTCTATTATCTCATCACTAAGCATGTTTGGTGTTGGAGTGATAATAGGAAAAAAAAAATGAATGTGAAAGAATGGTCGGGACAGATTGTCAAATTGTGGACATCAGCAAGGACAATACAGGAGAATAACCATGCTTGTGTACAAACACAGAGAACCTCGAAACATCACACTTTGAAATGCACATGAACAGTCCAAGTCCACCCCCCCACCCACCAACACACTCTCCTCCAGTGTCCTTCACAAGAGGACACATCCACACACACCCACACGTCAGCCCAGAGGGTCTCCCATTTCAAACAGCCCCAGTTGGCCCCCACTCTCCAGTAAACGGTCATAGAATACGGGAAGTTGAGGATTATCATCATCATCGATACTTCTTATTAGTTAAGGACAGTTAGTTCTAATCACTGGTGGACAAGGTACACAACAACAGTACTTACGTATAGATACTTCAATACAAGTAAAAGTTGTAGCATCTAATTTTAGTTGAGTAAAAGTACTGGAGAACTTGATTGAAAAATATTAAAAAGTAAATTTTCTTTTTAATGTCAATGCATCACAATGCATTAAACAAATAACTGAATAAACTGACTTATTCGCCATGCTTTTATTGCACTTACTTACAGTAACAAATGCAGTTGTCCTCAACTTGAGTAACCTTTGAGTTTAGTTTACTGCACTTGGTTACCTTACTGCTGTTTTCTTACTTCACTGTGTGTGTGTGTGTGTGTGTGTG
>CAFUXE010000290.1:821862-835795 GCA_903364295.1 Serranus cabrilla | reverse complement strand
TCGGAATTTTTTAATGTTTTCATGAATTATTAAAAATGCAAATTCACATTCAGCCAACAAAAGACACAGGAAAGAAGCAAACGGAATCAATAGGCTATTTACATGTGGTTAGGTTATTGGGGGTTATGTCGGGTTATTTGGGGGTTAATTCTCTGAAGAGATGCAGCCCCAGTTTAAGGTGCTTTGGATATGGTCCCCAATGCTTGAAAATGGCGTTATTAATGAAAACTATGGACTTTAATCTTGTTTTTCCAATTTTTTCACAGCCTCAACCAGGCAAAAATAGGGCAAATACAAGATATAAAACAATGTATCTTCCAACATCTGATTGCTGGGTTAGTTTTCAATGAAGGTAAGGAATAATTGAGTTTTGATATATGAGCCAATTATTATGTTAAAGCTGTGGTTTTTTAAAGGGGACCTACAGTTCTGTTAAAGAGCCTGTAACGTGGCACTGCACCTCCTCCAGAGTGGTGGTTAACGGTAGGTTAGGCGGTTAGATCATTAGTGGAGTTAAAGGGATTTTATTACCTTTGTCGAGTAGCCACTCGTCAACTACCCGACCGAGTCGGTATGGGATTCTTTGTCTAGCAATAGCCAGGCGCTCATTATCAAAGTTCCCTTTAAGAAATTTGGAGAAGACAAATTAAGAGAGGTTACAAAGAAATCTGGAAGTTGAAAGGTTAGAGGTTAGAAGGGCAACATGGCAAATGTTTAGCAAGTTATGTACTTTAAATCAGCTTTAGTTAGGACAGGAAGAACTTGAGGATGTGTTTTTGGGCTGGTTTGTTCGGTTAGACAGCATTCTAGTTACCTTGAGTTTAAGTGTTTTTTTAAATGCACTGACAAGTTAAACAGATTTATGAATTATTTAGTTATAGTATGATTGTAGAATCTTACTATCCGCAATACAATTTAGAAATGCATTAGCAGTAATGAAGTAAATCAAGCTAGAATCACACACAGAACCAGCAGTCATTGAACAACAGAATTATAACACTGTGAATGAATTAAGCAGAAAAAAGACAGTTCAGTGTCAGCAATAAAGCATTGTTATTTCACATGAGCAGGAGATAATCACACAGTCCTAAAAAAAACATTTCATGGTTGTTTCAAGGAAGACATATTTTAGTTCCCAGTGCACACAAAGAGTTTGTGATTAGAAAATCACCACCTCCCAAATCCGACAACGGGATGGCGCATTGCCCGTGGAGCATCACTTCACTTTGAATCTCTACTTCAACTAAAGCGAAAAAGGATTTAGTGAAACTGTCGGCACTGTTTTTCTCAGGTTTTTTTCTCCCCTTATGCATTAATTGAGCACTTCTCAGTGGCACTTGGCAATTAGCATCACTTCATCAGCGTGTCAAAGAAGTTTCATCGCCGCTGTGCAAACTTATTATCCCTCACTTCACTTCAATCAACCTCTGGGTCATGCTGCGTACATCTCCAGCACTGTCAATAGAGACGGAGCTGGAATTAAGGGAGAGGAGGGCTGCTGGTGGCCGGGCTGGGGGTTTGATGAAGTCTAATGTGGTGGCAATGTCAGAGGCTTAATTAGGATTTATTGTCTATGTCAAACGGCAATCTTTGCAAATTATAGGCTATCCTAGCCTAGTGCTTTCCCCCAAAATGGGGTCAGGGAATCCCTTGGCATCTTTCAAGAGGGACACATTTCTAGGGTGGGTTCCCAGAAAATGAGGTACATGCAATTATTATTATAATTTATGAGAAATTATCTACTTTCCAAGTGAGAAACAGAATCAGAAATCTGTTACATGCTACATACAAAGTGATGCAATTAAACTCTGAGGGCCTTAAGTAGCCTAAAGTGTATTTGAAGAGTACTTAATTATCTCTCACTACCCCAAGCATCTTAGAACTACCCTTCACTCCAAGTAATGTCTATTTACTCACTGTTAGCTTCAATTAACCAAAAACATAACTAGCTAGCTTGGTACCAAACAAATATAATGGTTGCAAAGCTCACCAGTGTGATCTGTTGGGTAAAATGTGCAGAAGTATGATAGGAAACAGCAGGTCTGAGATCGGTTTTCTCCAAACTACAACAAGCTAATGCTACACTGCAAATGTAGCTAGCTAGCCAAACTGTCAGTTACTGATACCCTGGAATTTTGCCTGTGAATCTGTTGTTACAGAAACTGAAGGGCCTTACCTTAATGTTGCAGTCATTAAGGTAACACTGGCCCACACCGGGCTGACAATCAAAGATACTAACAACTTTTAACAACTTTTGTGGAGGAAACATCGTGACGACACCAATGATTCTTCAGTTTTCACTGAAAACCTAATAAAGATGGGTTCCAAGAGCATTTTAGCAAATGCATTCCACCTCTTTTGCTCTCCACATGGACTGTCCAATATTAATTTGACCACAAACAAACTCCAAATGGAAAGCAAACACTTCCGATACCAACATCTCAGATTCAGCATTGATGCCTACAGATTCAGCATTGATATCTACTTATAGAGATTAGATCTCAATCAACTCTGACCACATCTTATAGGGGACATTTCATGAAAAGTAACTTTTTCAGTCCTTAGAGTACAGACTAACCCACAAACTGTGAAATAAGTACACCCAGTCAGTTTTTTTCTGGATTGCTTGGATCAGAAAACAGGATTCAGCAAGCCATTCTATGTGACATGCAGACTTATTAGAAGACACTCATACCAGCATCTCCACCCACGGCTAGAGAACTGACTTTGCAAAGGTGCACCAAATTTTTCTCACCAGTGATTTAAAGCAGACTGGGACTGAAAGTAAGACTTTTTCGGCAGTGGGTCTTCAAGAAACAGTTCCAGACAGAGGGTGAATCCAGGTGTATTCAGACAGTATGAGAAAAACATCGTGTTTTTGAACATTAAAACTTGTAAACATGTCCTTGTAGAAACCATAACACAAGTAGGAACCTGAAAATGAATGTAATATGTCCCCTTCAGAAGTCTCTTAAAAACACAAGCAATTTTGGGCCTGAATGGAAGACTGAAGCAGAGTTTGGGACCAAAAATCTAAACAGTAAACAGACGAGCTCTGAAGTATATCCTGCATTCTAACTAGTATACTTTGATTCTGCTCCCCCCACTGCTCTGTGCTGCTGCAGTGATCTAAAATAGACCACCTCTCAGTTCTGCAGTACCTACTTCCACTCCCCAGGGGTCTCTCTACCCACGCCTGCCTGCGCAATAATGGCTCACACAGGCTGAGGAGGAGTATGTGTGCGTGAGCATACTGTATATGAACAGTTGTTTGTGCATGGGTAAGATAGACAGCGTGAAAAAGATAATGAGCATTGAACGGAAAAGGAGCGGAGTGAATGATAGCTGGCGGATGGATGGAGAAGCATACAAGAGGACAAGCAGGATAAACATGTAACAGTGGGCGGTTCCAATTTAATATATGACTCAGTGCCATTCATATACTGCACCTGTAGATCCCTGTGTTACGTCTGTAAGAAGTAACATTCAGGTGCAGGTTGCATACAAGAAATCCTGAATTGTGAGTGTATGTTTTCATCTTTTTATTATATATAATTGCCAGTAATGACGCTTTTTATTACCTGCAATAACACACCAATTAACCCCACAGGGGGTCTGAAGAATCTGCGAGGTGGAGCCACTTCTTAAAAAAAACAATTTCCACTCTTTTTTGGCTTGAAACCATCTGTAGTGGCAGTTCAGGGAACTATATTGCAGCATGTTAGTGCGGCCAATTACATGCATGTGTTCACACTGCACTTAAGATTAGCCAGGTACCACTCTGCCTTCTGGAAAGGCTGTGCAGCAATTACACTGCACCGCACACACACACACAACCCCCTGTTTTAGAGATGACATGGGCACTCTGCAGCAATCACTGAAGCAGAGAAGGCACTGAGAGAGGAGAGGGAAGGATTGGGGGGAAAACTGAGAGGGGTGGGGTGGTGGTGGTGGTGGTGGGGGTTGTTGAAAAAAGGCGTTCAAAATAATAACAGAGTGAAAGGAAAATAGTGGGAGGCAGCAGTCCTTAGTGAGATGAATCAATCCTGTGCGTGCATGTTCTTCTCCTACTGCTGCATCTGTTATCTCGTCCACAAATCTGACTAAACCTCCTCCCTCTTCTAACTTTCTTGTCTGAATCACGCTGAGGCAGGCGCTTCCAGTAATCCAATGAAGGGTCCATTTTATCATCCAAGTAATACTTGATGATGGGTATCAACTGGAGAGATGTAGTTCTCCCTCTAGTGGCAGCTGTGAGACACTGCAGACAGGAATCTAAACTGGTTCCTCCACAGAATTGCTTCTCTCTATCTTATATCTTTCCTTAATGGTGCCATATACAACATTCAGAAGATAAGTATAGAAGATTATGTAATACTAAGGGATAACGTACAGTGAGCAAGTCATCATTGTGAAAAGAACCCCTACAGGGCGATCCATGTCATTTCCAAGTTGGAGATGGGGCCCTGTTCATTCCTATGAAAGTTGTTCAGTGGAGCAACTCTAACAGGGATAAAATAATTGAATCCTGTGGCACCTCCAGACTTTTTCAAATGTTATCAGACCAAAATGATGTAATTTTGACACAAAAAATGCATCAGCTTAACCACCGTAACAGCCTGTGACATCATGAATGTAGGCATCCAAAACTCTTGATTACAGTATACAGCACCTTAAATCCCTTTCCCTTGTTTTACTCACTTCCCTTTTGCTTGCTTCTTTCCTTCCTCTGTGATTGTGATTACCTTTTTCTCAAACATTCATCCACACTTTCCCATTTTGTCCTTTTTCTTGCTCTCTCCATCTTGATTTCTCTCCCTAACTCTTTCCATGTCCCATTCTTTCCTTGCACAGTCACTCCCTCCCTCTTGTCGCCTAATTCCCTTATATATTTGTAAGCTTTGGCTCCTTTTTTCTTCTTTCCTCCATAATTGTTTCTTTTTATTCATCCAGTCCTTACATTTCTTTTCCCTTTTTTTTGCCTTCTGTTCCTTAATTCTTCCCTTCATCCAAAGTCTGCCCTTAATTCTCCCTTCCTCCTACATTTCTTTCTCTTTGGCCCAATAAATCCCCTCTTTTGTTTTGTCCACCTTCACTCCATTTTATCCCTCCATCCTTCTTCATTGCCTGGTAACAGAGTGCATATCTTACCAGGAGATTAAATGTGGTACATTGTGACACAGGCACTGCCATCCATTACTACACACACACGCACAGTGTCTGACTAAGTGTATAGCGAGGGGAGTAATAAGAGTGAAGTGTGTGTACAGTATGCAAATGTGTGTGTATTCATTCCCTGGCAAACACGAGTGAGTGACAACGTCCTAATCAACAACCAAAAATGTCGGAGGAATCAACAAACAATGGTTTTGTGTATCTACTCAAAACAAAAAGACGGACAACAGGAGGAAACGGAGGAAGTGATGGAAAGCATGTAGAGCAGAATGTGGTGTGATGATTGAAAAGTATGTAGAGCCACAGGAAAATAATCCCACAAAGTTGTGTTGGACAGGTTTTTGTGTCATCCACACTACGCTGTCAGAGAATCTAAATCCCTCCGTGTCCTGCTTGTTTGTTTGCATCTGTTTGCGCTCGGATCCTTGGAGAAATAAGTCATTCTGAGTGAACCAGTGAAACTTTTCCCTTCTCGCTCTCCTCCCCACCAGCTGAAGCCTGCTCTGCATGAGAATGGGGGGATAGATTAAACAGCTGGGCCCTTGTCTTCTCCCTCCCCGCCATTATCGCACTCGCTCCACTCCCAAGACTATTCCCTTCGCTTGATGTGAAAGACAGCGAAACAATGCTATCGGACCTGGCGCTCATGGAAATCTGATATACAAGACAGAGAAAAATAAACCAGTAAATCAAACAGTGGCTGTAAACTGTTGACGTATATATATTCTTTCTTTAATAGCCAAAAGTCTAAGAAAATTACCCCTGGTTGTTGTGATGTCATTAGGGTAATATCAGCTTGGGCTTTACAAAAACTGTAAAATTAAAAGCCCACATTGCAATCATAAGATGTTGGACTGCTGTGGGTTGTGGATGCTAGTGCCACGTACCTTAAACGGCAATATCTCAAAGGGGGACTGCTCATTACTCTGACAACCCATTGGTTGACTTGTAAAAATAAATGAGTCCAATGGTTAAAAAACGCACACTAGAGTCCACTGACTGGTGATATGCTTCTTAAAGATAATTATTTTACAACAGAATGATTGAGAAATGGTTAGGTTTAGGCACAAGTACTACTTTCTCAGACTATTGGGCCATTGGAAACAATGAAAAGGCTTGGTTGGGGTTTAACCACTAGACCTTACCAGTCAAGGAGTCCCTTGTAATAGACGCCATTGGAGGCATCATGTGAAATTTAGGATACTAGCGTTCTTGGAGCTTTAACCAAACTAGGGAGTAAAATGTAGGATATCTTGACCACTCTCTCCATCCTGGATTGTGATGCATATGTTAACACGGTACTGTCATATGATAATTATATAATACAGCCATTATCCCTTTAATTGTTAGTTCACATATTATGTACTAAGTTAATTGGTATTTTCAGGTCGGCTGTGGCTCAGGATGTTGAGCGGTTCGTCCTTTCATTACAAGGTTGGCAGTTCTATCTCTGGCTTCTCTTGTCCACATGTTAAAGTGTCCTTGGAGCCAGCGCCGTGCATGGCAGTTTGGTGCATGAATGTGTGAATGACGCAAATTGTAAAGAGCTTTTTTTCCCAGTAAGGCATTTTATCAATACATTCCATTCGTTTGCTGAAAACATGGCCCCAAGGCCTTTATAAATGGATTTTCACATTTCAAAGCCTTGGTCAATCGCATGACAGAAGAAGACATTATAAGTACTTATTGATCAACTACAATTGTCCTATTCACAAGGCATTATGCGGTGTTGCTGGACTTATAGGCAAAAGCGTGTGCATTCCAGTTAAAGGTGCATAAAAGTATCTTACTTTAAATGCAATGTTAGCCAACATGAGCCAATAGATCAGAGGGTGGTCCACACTTATTCACACTAGTCATGCATGTCTGGCCAGCCAAAATGCCTGAGGCTCTGGACCCCCTGAGGCTCAGAATGCCCTTCCTAAAACACTGGTGGTATCCCCACTCTAGAAGCAAGAAACAGATCTGTCCTTCTCCTGTGCCCCATGTATGGCGCCTGGAGCATCAGCTGGATTAACAGCCATGACGGGACCAGTCCTGTGTAGGTATCACAGCTGCTGTGCTAGGGGCAGGGCAAGGGCACACTGATTGACTGGCACCTCAGGGAGACACAAAGCAAGGTGGAGGACAAACTAGACCTGCACGGCGTGCTTGGAGTGTAGAGTGTCTGTTTCTATGTCTGTCCGGGAAAGCTAGATTCTCACGTTCTGATAATCCAGCATATGAATCACACACCGTTCTGTCTCCTTCCCTATCAGTACATGTGTGTGCGCCTGTGTTAGTACACGTGAGTGTGTGTGGAGACTCTCCAAGGAGCCAACTGTATATCATGTAGCTCTGCAGGCAGCCAGATGCCCTTGTACAGGACACCCACATCGGAAATCCATCCACAAGAATGGAGATTACATTGGAGACGATTGGCCACCGGCCATCCTGCTCTCCCTCCCTCTCACAGAAACCTCTCTCTGTCAAGCTCGCCTCATTCTGTTTTTCATTAGGTAACTTTAGATGGATTGCTCTCATATCCACTGGTTATTTGGGAGCAGAGGGAGAGAAGGAACCACTGCCCTATGCACTGTAACCTTGCACTGCTACATGCATCACTGCAGATATCTCCATCTTATCAAGCAGTTTTTTGTCTTTTATTAAGTCAGGAAAATTGAATTTTCCTAAAACAAATCTGCAAGCGCAAGATATATTTTCCAATTGTTGTCATTCATTTTCATTTGTGGGTCAGTAATGTGACGGATTAAGCAAGAGTACTGCACCAAAGTCAAGAAAATAAAAGGTTATTTAAGAAAAGTTGAATGTTTAAAGGGACGTCTGGGCATTTTTTAACCTGGAGTATACATGGCTATGCATCATGCCAAAATAACTAACAACTCTGAAATTGGTCCACTATTAAGCGAGAGCGCCACGAAAATGGCTGCAATATAATCCTTTGGTGCAACTGTGCACCATCAATGGAAGTGCTTATTTTTGCCGTTATAAGTGTCTGACAACATTATGGAAAGGTACCTATACAGAAATAACCTTGTAACCTTGTAAATAATCCTGTATTGTCATTATCCAAGTTTCTTCAAGGATTAATCTCATTCTGAAATCTCTTAAGTCATTACAAATATTACAGTTTCAACCTCAAAATAACTCATTTATAACCCTTTCTTTATGGATCTGATATCCAACAATCCAATCAAATCCAACAATATTCTCACTACGTTGATTTTGTTAGGAGAACATCATGTCAAATGTAAATTGTTTGCAGGTAGAGGTACTCTACTACTCTCTCTAAGACTCTTCCCACTTGTGTCAAACACAACATCAACACTCCTGAAACACCTACTATGACAGCACATCATGAAACTCATCGCAATATTGTCAAACCCCACTGAGGATGGCCCAAGGCTGGATTTTAATCGTGGACAGAAAGCGATAAACAACAAAAAACTAATGGAGTTTATGGCTAGAATGAAAATTAAGAAAAAAAGCAGAACTTTTTTGCAACTCTGCAAATTTATGTCACAATTTCTGTGGGTTTTTGTAGCATATTTAATTGCTGTTGGAAGGGAGTAATAGTTAAAATAATAATATCTCTTTTGAAAATAATAATGAGTAATACTGTCACCAGACACACACCCTCTCATTTCTAGGAACAACACTTGTTTCAGAACATTGAGTGTGTCACCATTCGTCAAGACACCCCAAAAATATGTGAAAATAGGGTTCAGGTAAAAAAAACAAAAACTTTTTAAGTAGTCTATGTCAGATTTGTTGTCAGAAAACAACAAAAGGCCTCAAAAAAGGATAAAATGTACATGAAAAGATTACACTTCCGCAGTGCATTTTTTCTTTAAAGCCAAAGATTGCAGGGAGGTTGTGTTGCTTCATGTGAAACGCGCAGGAAAAGAAAGCGATTTACCTACCCACCACACTCCTTTGTTCAATGTAAATACATCACCCACCGCTCGTGTCGGCATGCATTTGAAACAAATGATATCTCTCTGTTTTAACTGCTTGCTCATCTTTCATCTGTGCAGCAGTTATCAATCCAATGTGCTCGTTTTCATTTCTTCCCCTCTCTCTCTCTCTCTCTCTCTCTCTCTCTCCCTCTCTCTTCTCGCTTCGACAGGATCCTCACCACCTTTCATCTCGGCCACGGTGGATTTGTGCGAGGGTGGCTGCCGGAGTGAGCCAGAAAAAGCCCCCCCACTCATGTGGAAATCAAAGTTGTCACTTCTCTAATTACCTAAAGCAATCTTTTCCCTCTCCTGCTCTGCACTACTTAGCTGCGTCTCCTTCTCTCTCCCTTTCTCTGCTCATCATTACTTTCTTCACTATTTCTCTTTTCTCTCTCTCCATCATCCCATAGCCACAGGCCAATAATTGGAGATACCTTCCAACTGTGTAAGATCCAATCAGAAGCAGTCGCAGAGCACCAGAGGCCCAATAAGAACGAGGGGGAACTGTCATCAGTGACAAGTAACTGAGCTGGCTGCCCTCAATTAACTCTCTCCCACTTTTTTTCTTTACTTCCCTGAATATAATGAAGAGTAAAACACAAATCCACACTATGACAAATGTCACTTATGCATTGTATCAGATCAATGGCCAGAGAGGATGAGAAGTTGCATTTCTTTTCCCCTTAGGGGTGTTTTTAGACTGCAATGTGACTTTTAAAACCCCATCAGTAGTTACAGGAAATATTGTTTAATATATGTGTTAATTTAAGCAATGCAGATTTAAAAAGAATCATTGAGGTACTTCATGGAATCAGGTGAGCCACTGAAACAGTCATTCCCTTCTCCCACAGGGGACATAGTATTTAAATTATTCTCTTAAGAACATCATAAAGCTCAATTAGCCAATTCACCAATTAGTCAATCCGCAGAAGAATAATATTCTACTGAATATTTTGTAATTCCACCTTCTCAAAAGTTACATCTTTTTTTTTTTCTTGAAAAAGAGACTTCTCAAGTGTTTTCAACTGGTTGTCTTCGGCCCTGAGAAAGTCTACTGGGCATATTTTACTAATTTAATGTGGGAGCAAAATTATTAATTGATAATTGTAGAAAATAACTGGCAAATGAATAAAAATAATAAAATAATTCACTTGCACTCACTTAAAAGCAACATTTCATGCGCTATTGAGTTATACTGTCAGGGTTTCTCATAGTATGCAGGAATTTTAGCTTGGTGTACCTAATAAACTGGCAACTGAGTGTAATATGATTTGATTATTAAGTAAAATGTGGTAGCTTGTTCAAGAACAACAAGTTTTCAAAACTTTATATGCAGATGATAGTGTAATCTATGTTGCTTCATATGAGATATAAGATGATCAAATCTCACAAAGTACGTTTTCTGCTATAGTAGCTTTCAAACAAATGTACTTTTCTGCAAGGGATCATGGGAGATTCTCCAAGTCAGTACTCGTTTCAAGCTAGTGTTCATTCAGGAGGTTTTCACCAGGAGGCAAATTATCCACAATTGTCTCCTCTCTAAAACAAACCTAGTCATTTTAAGTGGGAACCATTAGAAACATCTCGGATAACGTAAATACACAAGCCAACAAAATATATATCATAGGTTTAGTCATTTTCATGCAGAAAAGTTACACATTATACCTTTACAAGCAGTGAAGTGGAAGCTAAATGTAATAACTTCAATGCTCCTTAAAAGGAAATACTCAAATCAAGTACAAGTACCCCAAAGTTGGTTTTAATTACAGGCTGTAATGATAGCTGGGTAGATGCTTTGTACTTAGACTATACTGCCTGGTGCTGCTGTAACAGTGCCTACTGTAATTACCTTAAGCACCCTTAATGACTACAATAAAGCTAACAGATAAATGAGCCTGGCTGACAGCATATAGAGGTGCTCCTCCTAAACAATATGACAGTACAGATGGTTTCCAGGCCACACCGTGCTCTGTGCATCGCCCCGCACACTCATCTGCCATCTTCCGCTCAGTGGACCATCAAAGTCACGTAGAGCTGCCTCATACTCCTTGCTTGGAGGCCCAAACTAGTGAAGTGAAATCTAGTCCACGCTCAGCTAAAGTCCATATGCCTCCAGCCATTTGTCCGACCGTGTTGTCTTGTTTAAAGTGCACCCCTCTCCTGTTCTAATCCTGTTGCTCTCCTCTACTTTTAGCATTTTAACTGGCACCGCTGAGTGCTCTCATTGCCAAAGGGGGAGAGGGAAGCAAATCTGGACCGCTTCAACCTCCCCGCCCCACATTGTCTCTTTATCTTCCTTGCTTATTCACAATTGCTTTTCTTTCTCTTGGAGTGTGGAGGTCGCAAAAGACAAAGATGGATATCTAGAAACAGTGGAGACATGATAAAACTGGGATGGAGGAAGAAAAGAGCACAGCCGAGAGCTCATTTGACCCCTTTTCTTCTACCATTTATCCAAGGAGTAAGAACATTAACAGCTCAGACGGAGGAGCTGGAGCTGACCTCACTGGCACAAAGACTCTCTCCTCCTCTGTGAAAACATGTCTCTCTTCTCCCCCTTGTCTCTCTCTCTCATTGTCAAACGTCACTCTGAACCGATCCTCTAAATGCCTTACAGAACAGGGAATTACAACAGACCTCTCTTTGTCCTGCATATTTCTGCTGCTGTCCTCTATATACTGATCAAAATGAAGTGGTGTGATCAGTTTACTCAAAATCACCACTGACATCTAGCAGTGTATTTCAATCAATGGCTCCATTTTCTGGTCATAAACATCATCACTTTTTCTTGTGGGTGGAGTTTAAATGTCTGCTTGTAAGTTTTGTTGGCGTCACTTTCCCTCTGAAAACATACTAGCTGCTTGTAAAAGTTAACATTACCGACGGGACTAGATTAGCCGACCTCTCTCACTCAATGGAGGATTGATCTGATATGACGAACGTCACCTACACTGAAACATTAACAACAACCTGAAGAAACCAAGCATAGAGACAAATATCTGAATGGTCACGCACAAGACTTAAATAAAATTAAATACAAAGATTTAACAGGTTAGTTTTGTATCTTATAATGTGTTCTGTCTAGCAACTAGCATGTTTTGTCTCAGGCCTTACAACTAGCTAACAAAGCAAGCTAGCATAAAGGCCAATTCATTCTTTAGCTTCTGCATGTCTGTGATACCCTTTCAGAAGTTGGTGTGCATAAGAAGAAGAACAAGAAGATAAAGAATACACAGCAGCAGCAGAAAAAGAGAGGAACTACAACGACAGCATGGAAACCAGCATTACCCACATTTATACAGCTTCTCTTGGAATACCAGACTGAAGCCGACCCATGCAGACCATCAACTGTAGAATGAATGGAACCGTGTTCGGTATGCAGTAAAAATGTACCAGCCAAATGCACTAAGAGAGTTACAAGAGAATTCACCCCCCGGTATCCCTCCTATTTCCACAAAACAGCATTTTTGGAAATGGTCTCAGTCCAATCTGTCGATTGCACCGCGTTAGTCATAATGAATTAGATTTTTTTGAATTAACGGCAGTGGAACCATTTCTCCTTCAACTCTTTTCAGTGAGTTATGAAGCCTTCTACTTTGTGTTTGCCTCCAGTTTTTATGTTGTATTGCTCACCTTGACATAATCGTGATATTAACACTAAAATGGTCTGTAGTCATTTTGTGAACAAGAAGCTGTAGTTGTACTTATAAAATGATTACTGTGGAGTGCTATTTATAGTGTGTATATATGTGCCTGCATGTGAGGGGTGTGCACATGCTGCACCACACTGTACTGGATAAATGTAATCTTCCCTGCTGTGATGCAATCCAATTTGTGAAGTGCTTATTATTCAGTAACATACAAAGCCTCATCCATCACGGCAGTGACAGCAACTAGCTTCCAGCATGCATACTGGATCTCGCCTACCCACACTCTCTATACCCCCCTTTCATTCATCTTCTCTCTCAGTCCATCATTTTTCAGCAATGCATCCCAAGCACTTTGCTATAGAGTACTATTGCCTTTCCTCCCCTCTATCTCCCCTGCCATCGACCCTTCCACCCATGCATGACAACCCCCCTACATCGCCACTTCCTATTTCTAATTCTACCCAACAGCAGCCCAGTCAGAAACTAAAGCAAAGTGACAGTTTTATGGTAGATCTACTGCCTGTAAATACTGGCAAGTGAGAAAGAAACTGTACGTGTGGAAGGAAGACGGTGCTCTCATTGCTCATAATGACACAGTTATGAGGCAGCAAAATATGGTAATCCCAGCCAATACACTGCGATGGTGACAATATAACTACGCTTGTAAAAATGCATAATGATTATCCAAAGCTCAGGGGGCACAGCAATGAAGTCCAAATGCCAAGTGTGGTATAAACCCACAGGAAATGGATGGATTTTTCCAGAAGCTCTATTCTTATCGTAATGTCATAATCTGCGGTGAATTACTACAATCACAAAAGAGTTAAAGTGAGGCGATTTACATAGAGAGATGATGATGATAATGATGATAATGACACTGAGGCGGAGTGGAGAAAAAGCGAGACACAGGTAGACATTAAAAAAAATACTCATACACCCCCACAGAAACACATATCCTATTAAACTACACAAGCTCATAAAAGGACCTACCGTATATATGTCTACAACTATAGTCATATCAACCGGCGACCTCTGGGTCTGAAGAGTGAAGCCAATGCCTTAAACCTGCATTCTTTTTAATGGCCAGCAGGGGGCGACTCCACTTGTTGCAAAAATAAGTCAAATTGTATAGAAGTCTATGAGAAAATG
>CAFUXE010000290.1:795809-821794 GCA_903364295.1 Serranus cabrilla | reverse complement strand
CAAAAACCCTTTTAAATAGACTTTTAATCTCAATGTTACTTAACTACTTTGTTACCTCAGTCAGATCAATACATTGGAAAAGGCCATTAAAAATTTGCCATTTACATATTAACTTTTCATTTGTAGGAGAAAGATTGTGTCATTTTTTTATTAATCAAATGTCCCACATTGTAAAACACAAGATTTTCTGCAGGTCTAGGTGCTAGAGAAAGACTGTGAAAATATCAAAAAGCCCAACCATGATAAAATGCACACAACACATTCAGAAACTGTGCCTTCAGACAAGCCTTAAGGACTTGTGAGGTTGTGATGTCACGACTAAAATATATTTAGTGAGAAAGTGAGAGAAAGAGAAAGTGCTACATTGCCATTCGTCATGCCAGGGCTGCAATGACCTTGCAGAGACGCCTGATTATTGATCTCACTCATATTCTTGGCAAGACCTGCCCTTTGTAGCAGTCCAAATGCTAAAGGCCTCGGATAGACAACTGGCCAGTGCATAGGACCTGAACAAATCAAGAACCTCTTCAATGCTATGCAATGCTGGCCTTACCAAGAAAAGAAAACGAGTGGCAGCGCAGAGATGAAGAAGACCTGGAATCAGAGCAGACTGGGCTTTTCATGAGGGGGCCTAAAGAAATAGTATTTCAGATCAAATGTCCACATGCCGAATTCTTTAAGTAGAACATTCTGTTGAAGCAATCATCCTTGCAAATAAATGTTACCATAATTCTCTAACAAGATGAAGATGTAGTCTTGTAATAGCTCAAACCATAAGCCTTTCAGCTATGAGTTTTAATTCAGAACAATGATGAGGCTGCTATTTTCCTGGCATTGTGTTTATCTGAAAATAATGCACATTTTCTGCCAAACAGGAAATGAAAACAGAAATTCTTCAGGGCATGGTATAAAATTGCAAATAAACCATTGCCGACGAAACAATTAGTCACATCCTGTCTGCTACCTTCTCACAGCAGATGACCAGTAACTAAAGGGAATCGGATGTGAAACAATTACAGCCCGTATGGCACCGCTGCTAACATCTGCCTTTTTATCTGTGGCCAGGTCGAGGTGCTCAGTGTGACACAGGGATGTTTTTACTGAGCCAGTCTGCCATTTTTGGGAATGTGGGAGATGGGGTGGGCCAATAACTGTTGCTGCAGGACCCACCGGGGACACCTGACACACTGGATTAGCTGGCTGGGTGCTTCTCTGACACTTTTTGTCTGCTCTCTATCCATCAAATGCATACATGCACACACATAGACACACGTGAAAAAAGAGTGACAAACACACACAAAGTCATGCATGCAGATAGATGCGTGTACTGTCGCACGTAGAAGCAGACACACTCCCTGAGGATTACAAACATCACTTTGTGGGACATCAGGAGACGTGTTGCTTTGCTGTTGAATGTGCCTGACCTGTGACGACCATGTTTGCTGTCAACATCCTGTCTCTGCAAATCATCACCTCGCAGTGGCCTTCTGTATATAAGCCAGCTGCTGGCAAGCCAAGGTAACGCAAGCACTTCCCAGTCAAAGCCCCAACTGTTACAGTGAATATGAAGGATACAGAATGATAACCCGCCACTTTCTTCTTTAAGATGGTAGATTTACATTCTGTCTTTTTTAACCCTCTTTTTAATAATCATATCTACCAGCTACCTCTGGGTCTGAAAAGTGAAGCCAATGCAGAAATTACTTAAACCTGCATTCTTTCCAATGGCCAGCAGGGGGCGACTCCACTGGTTGCAAAAATAAGTCAAACTGAATAGAAGTCAATAAGAAAACTATCTTACTTTTTACTTGATTTATTACCTCAGTAAATATTTTACTTATAAGTTTATGATGCCAATTTAAAGTCTTCTTGAAAACAACATGATGGTCATTTGGTAAATTATGTCTAATTTAGGGTAAAATTGAAAAAATTACCTTTGAATGAGCTTTTAATGTTATCGTTACTTCAGTCAGATCATTAAACTATGTTACTTTTAAAATAGGCTATTACATATTTTTTCTTTTTACCCATTAAAAAGTTGAATTCAGCAATAAAATGTATCATATTTCAACTCAATACACTAATGTCTGGTATAACCTGTAGCTTGTGATTGCTAATGTTAGCAACCTACAGGTATTTTTTTCTTTGCAGATTTACATTTTGTCTTTTATCCCTCTGGGAACATTTACAGTGCATAGGCTGTGGTCTACATGGTAAAGATAAATCCCACATGTAGCATGCATTCAACAGGGCTCCAAACTGCAACGGCATCCCTACGAGACTGCCTGATGTGGGTCATAACAGTCCCTTTGGGGAGAGAGATTTCACAGGAAACTGCACTTCCTTGTTCTGTTAGAAGAAGCAGACAAATTTGGCACCTGTAACACATAACGGGATGCCCCACTGGAGGTATCTTTCATGACAACTTGTTCTATTTTCTTCTAAATCTGGCTACATGGACATTTTAAGATTCAGTGTTCCACTGGGAGGCAATGATATTGCATAATATAAGCATCAAGACATTGAAGTAGTGTCGTGAGTATAGAGTATTTTGTCCCGTTTAGAGAATCAGAAGATGTCTAAATCTCCAATCTGGGTCACAGGAACTTTCAACAAGGGAGCTCCCCCTCTTTCTTTCTCCTCTCTACAACATATTACCTCACTTTCTCTCTCTTTACGCACCTCCTGTCTCAGTTTGGAAGTTGCCACCCCCTTCAACCCCTCACTCACTCTTTCCCCTTCATATTCCTCCACCCTTTTGTGCCTCAGCCTCATCCGAGGTTTTGCTTTCCTAATGTGTAACATCTCTGTTTCCCCAGGACGCCGCCCCGCCAGACGATGACGACTGGAACCTTCAAAGCAAGTGCCGAAGCCTTCAAAGCAGACGCCCCAAAATAGTTTGAGTGTATGTAGCTCACATAAATGAATCAAAGCGACTCCACACACCCTGCTCCTTCCATCCATTTCCTCTCCCGAATCCCTGTAACCTCCTAAAACTTCCGCCCCCAGCAGACAAACACAAAACTCAACAAACAACAACAAAATAACACTCTTCAATTGTTGATCAAGCGGAGGAAAAGGAAAGAAATATGTGACAACAACAGTGGTAAGGAGGGCGGAAGGAAAGAGGAATAAAAGGAATACAATATGGGTTGTGCGTTGCTGTTTCTTGATGAAACAAAGCATAGATTTAGATGATGACATTCACTTGCCGTGGTAAAAGGCAGCTTTGCTGTGTTTTTTCGGAGCAGTTAGTGCTTTTGTTAGTTGAAGGCTCCTCTTTTGAGCGTGTGTGCTGTTGCAAAAAGGGCTGCATTTCCATCATAATAACAACTGAAAAGAGTGAACTGTCACAGGGCGCTTCCTCTCCTAGCTGTGATGCATGCCCCTCAGTCTGGCCTCGCTGTGCTGACGGATGAGCAAGAGAATACACTTTTCTCAATGCCAAAACAAAGCCTCAAAATATGGGATCACTGCTGTGACAGAGAATGTCACAGTCCCATTGCTCTATATGTCAACTCGGGTAAATATCACGGCCACATTAGCAGCACTCTTCCTGCTGTTTGAAACAATGGCGATACATAGACAGTGTTTTTTGACAATGGAGCATTGACTTCAGCGGGGGTGGAGATTACAAGTCGGACAGCATCAATGTAGAATAAAAACATTGGTGGTCAAAATTGTTTGCAAATTTCTGAATACACCAGAGCTTCAAGGCTTTGAAAACTCCTATTTTTGTATGCAAGTTATTAGTTTTCCATGTGATCATTAACACCTCGCATTGGCAGGCAGCAGAGCCGGGCTCAGCCGGGTGTTTACCCAATGCAAACTCATGACGGAAACACAAAATGTCTTCCTTTGAACAACCATGAACAAAGGGGAAACACAATGGAGAGAGAAATTAACTGAGAGCTTCTGCAGAACCAAAAATAGCCTCATAATTCAGGCCGCATTAGAACACCATGATTACGGTTAAACAACAAGTGGGGGAATTAGCACACTCCCAGCAGTGACTCATCGGGTGTTTGCCCTCGTTTTAAGTCTGTATGCGTAATGATGTTGCGTCTGGAGCCGAGGCAAGACTTATAAACACCTCCACGTACTTTTCTCAACATGAAGTGTCCTTTTTCTGTATCCTGCCCAAAACCCATGTTCAGCCTCCATGCCTGACTGGCATATTCGCATCCTGCTGGCCTCGATTCAATACTGGCTTTCACAGTGCCAGGAGCTACAATGGTAGACTAACTGCAGAGAGCTGGATGCACTTCGATGGGAGATTGCTTGCCTCAGGAAGGCTGCTTGGCTCTTCCCGCCTTTTAGACCAGGACCTGTCTTAATTACCTAGAATAATGCAGGCAAGCTCTCAATATGAATGTCATGATAAATAAACCAGAAGCCTGACTGAATGTTCTATAAAAATCACTTTTAGTGGCACATGGGAGGCTGAATTAATGAACAATATTTCTTTTCTAGAAGCTCCTTCTTTCTCTCTCCAATGTTTTACCCAGTTATTGTAAGAATTCAATACGGCTAATATTCAAATCCAACACTGTTAGCTCCCTCCCTCCCTCGGTACCCAGACTGTTCCTACCTGAGGGGAAACGTTCGATGACCGGCTGGTTGTCCACCTGTAGTGTGGCGTTGCCACCACTCCGTGTGAATCTCACCACATGGTATTTGCCGTCGCTCACCATCACTGCGCTCTCCTCGATGGTTATGTCGTCGGTTCCCACGTTGAAGATCACGCCGATCTTTCCCCGTTCCTATAGACAGAGAATGATAGAAAACATTAGAGTAGAATGTACAATACATACACAGAAAAAAATCAGTCGACACACTTTTAAAAGAACTTAAACTGAACTTAAATTTACTGGGAAACTGATACTTTGTGGTTCAAAGTAGTAGTTCAACCAAGCCATCAGACGTATCCAATACCAAAATCTTACCCCGTTGCCAACAAATTCTGTATTCATATGCGGATATATCATCATAGAAATGAATGCTTTAGTATATCCTTACAGATCGTAAGTGTAGCTCTAAGTTTCGCTTCCACTATGATAAAGTATATGCAATCTCATAATCTTATTTGAAAAAGAAAAAGAAAAAATAAAGATTTTTGTAATATTTGTATCACAGAGAAATGTTTTAATTTTGATAGCATTAAAGGAGAATTATTAAAAATAAAAATGTAAGAAAATGAATTCTTATCTTTTGAAAGAAACAAAGACAGTCTTTGCAGTTACAGACACTCATAAGGTAATAGAATAAGTGTAGTCACTGAAGATTACTAGGGTCCAGTAGTATAGATTGCTCAAGGATGCGGGTCCTGACTTGGCAATTTCTTAAAAAAAAAAAAGTAAATTGAACATTTACAGTAATAAATGTTGTGAAAGTAGTAGTTATCTCAAAAGTAAAATTTTTATTCTGTCTTTGTTTTTGCACAATGACCAAAAATAGAGGTGCTCACATGGTTGGTGTAGTAATATAGTCCACTGTTGCTTATATAGGAATGTATGTGTGTATGTGTTGTGAACTACAAGTACAGTGCAGTAGAAGTGTCACATTGCAATGCAATACAATAACACTGCAGTCATCAAGCTGTGCTAATACATATGCTAAAATTGTTATTTCCTGTTCTGTAGCAAAAATCTAAATTTATTTTCCTCGAGTCACCAAAAAGGCCCTGTAGTGTGATGACGCTGTGAGCATCAGATCTCACACACATCGGCCTGGTAAAAAACAGAGTACTTGTTGAGGACTCAGGCACCTTTAGTATTCATCAACCCGGTGACCCCCTCCCCTCTCCCATCTATTAGTGTTGACAGCCGCCCACTGCTTCGAGTTTATTACAGTCAACCGCCTACTCTACTCTCATCTCCCGCCATCTCTCTCCTCTCTCTCTGTGGTTCCTGTCCTCAGTCCCAGGAAAGGTCAAAGTCATTTACAGAGTTACAGTCTGCCAGAGAGGCATAGAACAAGGCTGGGAGAGAGAGAAACAGACAGAGTACATACCAGACAGAACCATTACACACTAATTCTCTGTCTGGCAGTAAATCTTCTGTTGCAGTTTTGTCCTGCACTGCCAGAAGATCCGGAGGAGTAACCGCTCTGCCGCCCCTTCCATTGGCAGGAACACTTCCTGGTTGTCACTACAGGTCAAGCTCATTTGCACAGGGGGGTCACTTTTGCACACTACGCTATCTGCCCACTGCAGCAACAACTTCATTGATTCCATTATCTCATTAGCTATGTGCATTTATTGTGCCACCATCCATATGCTGAGATATTCAGAGGTGAACGCGTGGCTTTCGCTCGCAGCGGTTTTCCATTATTCATGGCTGATTAAGTATTTAAAAAAGGAAAATAAAACAACCTAATGTTAACAGAACTTAAAATAGCAAATTAATTGAGTAAATAAGTGCAGAGGTTGTACAGTAAGTTAATGAGCAGTATAATCACAGCCAAATTTATATGCATCCAAACCGCTCTCGGTGGTTACAGTTTTCAGGCGAGGCCACAGTATGGCCATACACTGATGGCAACCTCAATTAGGGTATTAATTGAGCATGCTCAAATGGCAGTGTAACTAGAAGTGCTGGTGGTCATGATTAATGCCGCAGAGAGATCAGCTGAATATAAGACACAGTTGAACAGTCAGAATAAACAAGGAGAATCAATGTGGAAGGCAGGAAACACTGAGTGCTCCTCTACATGGACTAAGTTAGACCAGGATGAGTTCCTCAGAGTGGTACTTGATGGACTGCTCAACAGATGATCTCATTCTGCAAAGAGGGTTTGAACGTCTCAAATGGCAAAGTGCTTCCAGCTTCTCAGGCACTTAATCAATTGATTCATGTTATGGACTGACCCTCACAGTCCTTTCCGCTCACTCTCCCAATGCATGGCGAAATCCAATATTGATTCTAAGACATGAATATGAAGACTGTCAGCGAGTGATTAGTGAGGTGAAAGTGAATGAAAATTTAATCATTGATACCTGTGAGATACTGCAGAAAAGAATGTCGAGGGTGAGCAGAATGCTTTTGGATCGAGTGGAAATGCCAGGATCATCTCCATTACAGCCCACGCACTAGGAAGCTTAGAATAATCATAACACCTTTGCCTGGAGAATTAATTCAATTTGCCAGGGCAAAGCAGAATGAATCCGTGCTATTATGACTGAAAAGCAGAAGGGAGAGTGAATTTGAGTGATATTTACAGAGAGATTAGCATTTGTGTTCCGCAACATTAGGGTTCTTCCCGGTGCTGAGGGAATGTATTGAGCCCATTACGGTGGGAAGCCGCTGGGAACCAGTGCTTTTCAAAAAATGATTTTAGTGTAGCGGTAATGACATTTTAATGGCCATTTCCCTTAAGCGAACATATCTCTGGAAACAGAAGGAAAAAAAACTCTTTGAATGACTAGAAGCAGTCAAGCCTGCAACATTGAAATGAAGGGACTGGTAGGTAACTGACAATAAGCCCTGGCTGCTCTTTAAACACCACAGCTTCTAAACTACTGCTTAGTAGTCCTTAATCTGCTTCAGCTGTCGGCTAATGTCAGGAGGAAGAATGTTTCGTTTTTGCTCTTTCATCCAGAGGTTAGCTCATCTTACTTTCCTTTCTGAGGGCCAATCAGTGGCATAGGTAGGGGGTCCACTGTGGATGAGAAGGAAAGCACTCTGCTTTATGATACGTGATATGATACATGTCAATTATGTTCAATTAAAACCTTGAGTGCCAGAGGAAGACAGAATCTCTTTTAGTGCCTGAGTTTAATTAACCCCTTACCGTTCTGACAGCCTGCCCGACGGTCCAGGCTATTTTATCTTTCAGAGACCGCAGTGAGCTCAGTTTTAATGCCACAGCCAAGATACTGGTATCATATGAAACTAGAAGAGATAGAGAATACATGGGCCAACCATGACATGGTGTCTTGTCAGGAAGAGGCGACGGAATTTCTCTCAATAGTAAAATTTGGTAAGACCTCAAGATATTTGAATAAAAACGGGTTCTTTGGGTACTCACAAGTCTCCTTGTTACAGATATGCACACTGCACGGTAATTCCATGAAGTTTGGGACAATAACTATGGAGCCTTCCTCAAGTTCATATGTGTTATTCTTTGCCTATTGTGTTTGATTATTTCTGCATATTGGGGTCCCAAAACAGTCTTGGAATTGCGGAAATCAGGTACCACTGACACTCATCTGGATTCAATGAGCCCAATTTTGATGTAGCAGCAGTATTTTATTGTAGTCAGAACATCTTTTAAAATGTGTCCTCCCTGTGTAAAATTACCTGTTGTGACCTCTAGGATAATACAGCCTCATGAAACTTTACAACTACAAACTAAAGATGCAGATCACCAGTCCCCCACCTCTCCAAAAAGGGGGTGGAAAGCTCAGAGGTTAAACAATGAAAGATCTTCAGTTGTAGGGGGGACTGACTACGTACTGGAATGAGAACTCACCACAATCAGTTTGTTTTTTGTTGCATTGACTTTAGTTATGAAAACCTTAACCCCTTGAATATTATTTCGATATCTTGAGTGCAAACTAGTTGTCCTTGCCAAATACTTAAGACCTTGGTACAGCAAAAAAAGATGTTTCTTGCAAAGAAACTGCTGATCAGCTTTTCACACAACAGCAATTTGACGAGTTTATCTGCCAAAAAAGTTTGTGTAATCCTCTCATTAGTCTCTCCTTCCTTTTTCTCAAAGACAAATAAAATTGGCTTTGGATTTCTCTGCAGCCTCCGCAGACGAGAAGAATACGGAGAGCGATCCGAAAATATTTCAACATGACCTTGCAATGTGCGAGAGAGGTTGTGGGGTAAATGCTGTTGACGAGGGCGGAATTGGAATGAGTCGGCGCCAGAACGAGGCTGCAGTTGTCTGTATCAGGGCCATCAGGCAGGCTTGGAGAGTTCTCGCTGATCACGCCGAGCAGAAAAAGGAAGTGGGAGCGGAGGAGGAGGAGCAAGGGGCAGAGAGAAACACTGTGCGATAAAAGGACAGAGGGAACCTTGATGATCCTCCTGGGCCTCAAGGTGCTTTGAGATCAAAGCTCCTTTTGAAGATGTCAAGATCTCGTTTTCTCTTTGCTGCACACACTGGTAGTCAATTAAGAAGGGGGGAAATAGACAAAGGGGGAATGCATTTCTTTTTTTTTTTGACGGATTTAAATCCTTGCTTTCTTTTCTTTACAGAAAGCTCAATCATGATTCTTCTCAAGCTATCCTAGAGCTTCACCTCTTCTTCTTGATCTATTTGCATTTCCTCAATGTCTCGCTGTGTTTCCCTCTCAGATCTGATACATGAACGCAAAACAGACAGATTAGAAAGAGAAAGCAACAGAGAAAACAACAGAGAAGCAACTGCTGTATGGACTGCAGGGCAGATTCAGCAACACTCCAACAGACACAGTTGTTTAAATCAGTCAAGGTATTTTGCATTTTGCTGCATCAACTTAGAAACGGTCCAGAAACGTAGCTGACCAGTTCAGGAATTTGCTGAGGCTTATGATTTCGTTTGACAGATTTCATATTAATAGCCCCGTGGGTGGTGGAAATGCAAACTATTCATCAGCCTCTTTCTCATTTCCCCGATAATGATCTATCACAGCCTGTATCTGCTTGAGCCTAACTTGACATACCAGTGTAAGTATGCGGAGCTGCAGTATTTATTAGCTTATGAATCAGCCAGTGGAGCAGCATGGACAGAGAAATGACTGATAAATAGATTTTTACTGGATGCACAACGAAAAGCAATCAATTTTTCCCCCTCTCTATGGACACACACATCTGACACTTCCACGTGGTATAAGGCAGCTTAATATTTCATACAGCAAGCATTTCAGTTTAGCTTGAATGTTGAATGTACAATTTAAAGTAACAGATTAATATTGGTGAGCATTTTACCTATCCCAGAGGCTTCTTCAATGAGCCAGATATAACATCATAGAGGTGGACTAAGGCTATCTGAAGGGCAGGGGTGAGAAAAAAAAAGGTCACCAGCTGTATGCGGTAGGTTGGTAACGTTTCCTAGCATGTATCAGTTTATGGCACTGCATTGCGTCTTTATAATGTTAAGGCCACCCTGGAAGGAACTTCACAATGTTTTCTCCACTGAAAGGGCACACTGGAAGGAAATGTATTTCCTTCACCCAGAGGCATGTTTTCTCTACTAAAGGTCACACCTAGAGTGCACTTAATTACATTTTCTCTGCTAGAATGGCAACCTAGAAGGAAGTTCATCATGTTTTCTCTATATACAGGCACCAAGAGGCATTTCATATCATTTCACAGGGAGGGCACACTGGAGGACACCTTATCATGTTTTCCCCATTTAAGGGCACTCTAGAGGGCACTTCCTTATGGTTTCTTCATTTAAAGGCACTCTTGAATGGCACTTTTTAACATTTCTCCATTTCAGGGACCAGTAGGATGGCACTTCATTACGTTTTCTCTGCTAGAAGGCACCCTGGAGAGCACCTTATCATGCTTTAACTGTATACAGGCAGCTGGAAGGCATGTTTTCTCCGCTGGTGGGCACACTACAGGATACTTTATCAGGTTTTCCCATTTAAGGGCACTCTAGATGGAACTTCCATACATTTTCCCCACTGTGAGGGCTCACTACAGGTCACTGTATCATGTTTTCACTGCTAGATCACCCAAGGGGGCACTTCATTACTTTTGCCCTATTGAAGGGTACACTAGATGGCACTTTGTCATGTTTTCTCTACTGAAAAGCCCACGAGAGGGCAATTCATTTTCGTTTTGTTTTCTGCACTTGAAGGGCACATTTGTGGTCAGTCCTTCATGGTTTCCCCATTTAAGGGCATTCTAGAGGGCACTTCTGCATGTGTTTCTCCATTTCAGGGAACCGTGGGGTCAATCAATTGATTGATTGATTGATTGATTGATTGATTGATTGTTTTCTCCACTGGAAGTGGAACTTGGGGTGGCACTTGATTATATTTTCTCCATTTACAGGCACACCTTAGAGGTTACAATATCATACCATATCATGGTATTTTTCAACGTTTGTTTTTTTCAAGGGCGCATGTACAAGGACAATTTTGGTGGTTGCCCCCCAATGCTCCTCCCGTCAGTCCATAATATGGTATCTTTTTGCATCTCCCTTTCAGCGTAATTCTGGCTCTATATGGCTAAACAGCTTGTCAATATGTGTGCTCAATGCCTGCGAGAAGAGATCGGCTGTGGCATCTGCTACAAGGGGAACAGTATAGTGGGGCTAATCTTCCACTCTGAAACTGCAGAGTTATGTAAGAAGAAATAGGCTGTTACATAACACGTAGACTCCTCACTGGCTAAATCACCCATTGTCCGTTCACCTAACGTCTTCCGAGTGTGTTTGACAGAAAGAGGAAAAAGACTCGGGGCCGGAAGTCATTTTGGATCAGGAATACTGTTATCTGGTGTTTAGATTTCATGTCCTCACCTCAAATGACACAGGACTTGTGCATACAGAAGCTGCATGTTTCCATTTGGGTGACAGGGGAAGAAGAGGAAGGCGACAAAGCAGTTTGCAGAGCGGATACACTCGGTTTCATTTACCACACCTTCTCTCACTTTCTGCTCAGCCAACTCATTTGTATGTGTTTGCCACAATCCTTAGCAGTCACCTTGAGAAAGTTGCCCCCCCTCCATCTCCTCATCTTAACAGCACTTTGTCTCTCTCCTTTCCCTCAACTCTTCCTTTCCTTTGCGACAGTGGTCCGGCTCTGAAAACAGCGACGACCGCCCTGACCGAGAATCAGATCTCATTGAAAAATTGATGAGTTAGACAGATGTGTGTATGTGTGTGTGTATGTCTCCTGAATCTCCCATCTGAGCATGACTCACGCTGGGCTTGCCCATTTGTCCCGGAGTACACACACACACACACACACGCTGGCAGGGAGCCAAAATACTGCAGAGGGAAGCAGCTAAAGACGGAGAGGGGGGGGAAATATAAATCAGCCAAAACATCATCCTCTATAATCCTGATTATGTTGTCACCTAGCACCAAAAGTCCTCATTCACTCAGTGTCAGCCTCCAATCTCAAGCTGTAAACACAAATGTACACACACACGCATACTGAATTATTCCATGATGATTTACAACGCTGAGGCTGCTGATGGATGGTGTCCTTCAGCACAATGACCATCAGACCTGTAGGTTTGAATCCCATCTGACCCACCGGCTTACACACACACTCATATGCAAACATGAGAACGTCCTTGAATGAGGTTACGCAGGGCCCCACCACACACACGCACCACGGCCTTGTTTACAGGGAGCTGATGGATACATACACACATATACAGACAACAGGATTTGTGTTTTCTAGTGGCTGGGATCTAGCGGATGGTACAAAGCCTGAAGTAAGGTGGTGCTGCTTTGTGTCTGGTGATCAATTGAAACCTGTCTCACGTCGGCTTTTGTGGCCTCAGAAATATGTTTTCTTTGAAAGGCCACCAAAAATACACCGTTTGTCATAGAAAGAAACGGTAAAAACATTATTGCTGAAATGTGAACTTTCCGACAGTCCTTGGATGGATCCTTGGTTACACGAGCTTTGGTTAGAAAAGGTGTGCATATTGAAGCTTAAAATTGTGATATTTCAAAATCTCTTTATTCTCCATGTCTCATTTTAAAGATCGGCAAAAATAAACCGTTTTTAAATAACTAGATTCTGTTAAAAACATTCAATCCTGCTATCCTAAGCACAGCTAGGCTGTCACCTGACAAATATTCACTGAAAAATCAGACAGAACTGCAGCATGTTTACACAGAGCAGAGAGGTCAGGAAAGGTTGCAAATACAGGTTGTAATGGGAAAAAAGTTAAATATGTATAACATGTAGAGACCCAATTTCTTTTTCCAATATTCATGACACTTGTAGGCACTTGGAGAAGTGTAAATGTAAATAGCTACTAGCTGTTTGGTGCTGGCCAGGTAGCATACAAAACAATGCACAAAAAAGATATTAAGAGGCTCCATAAAACTCCTTTGGTTGATCAGTATGAGCCACATCTATAGTAATTAGATCACTTGTTCATTTAAAAACATTGAGTTGCTTTGATAAATGCTGGTTGGATTGAGCATTAAGTGAGGAATCTAAGTCAGATGCTAGCACTCATCACCCATCAGGCGTTGTCAGTCTGCTTTTCACTGCCTTATCATATGAGACGTGAACAGAGAGGTGATATTAAGGGAATATGTCACCTTAGCACTAAAATAGAATCATCATTTACATCTATGACTTTTCTGCAGCCAAGAGATGTGTTAGGACAGATTAAATTGATCAAAATGCCTGAGTGAAACCTGAGAAAGAGTGATGATGTTTCATTTCCAAGGCATCCTCAGAGATGGATGGAGGATGGAGGAGATAAAGTAGAGAGAGGAAGAATGGGTGGGATAAACAAAGCACAAATGTATGAGGAATAATGGAGGAGTAGCGATGCAATGATATGACAAAAGAAACTAAAAGTGGAGGTAAACGGAAGACGAAATGGTAAAAAATAAAGCAAAAAAACTGAAGTGCAAAGGGTGGGGAGGCATGATGCCGGAGCTGTGGAGGCGTATTCCTTGAGGTAAAGCCAGGAAAACATCCGCCTACTCTTCGTCCTTTTACCAAAATCCCTGGCAGGCCCAGACACTGGTAGATATTTGTCAGTTTGGGTGACTTAATACAGGGCAAAGAGGCTTACAAGACCAATAGAGTTCCCCATCCATGTCGTTTTATCCTTTTCGGCTGTTTTTTTGTATTCAATTATCCTTTGCTCCACATAATCCTTCATCAATTCAATAAACAATAAGATAGGCAATAATCCCTGTATCTGCCACCAAACCTAATTATACTGACTATCTTTTTGGGGACAGCAGCTGATGACTGAATGACCTATTGTGTTATGAAAGCATTAGAAACTAGAAGGGCATTCCGAGATCACAGACCTCCACCGAGGTATGCTCATCTCACAATATTGATGTTTCGATTTGAGGGGCATTATATTACCCCAGTTGGGAACCTATATTTCCAATTATTCCGACACCACATGAATGCAGCACAAATGTTCTATCTTGCAATATTTAGAGAAGTGGAAAATCTGCTCTGTGATTCAAGGTCCAAGTTTCATGAAAATCAAGCCTGTGGTTTTGCTGTGATCCTGCCGACAAATAGACAAACAAACCAACAAACACACCAAGATGAAAACATTACAGTCTTGGTGAAGGAAACTATGAGGATACATGTTTTTTTAACGCAACTATGCTTTGATGCCAAGGCCTCTAATTTGCTCCCGCCATGTTTTTTTTAGCAATAGATACTAATGAAGTAAAATCATAAAGGCAATTTGGCCTTCACTGCCTATTAACAATAATAAAAGACAACAATAGAAACTTCAAAATCGATTTCTGACTTTCTTCAGCAGGGAATGGCTACTGCCTCACCTTCAGACATCCTCCATTATTATTTTTCTCACTTCAGCTTTTACCATTCCTTTGCTTTTTCTCCATTTTCTAATCTGTCTCCCCTCATCAACAGCTCTTTCACTCCCCAGAGGTTCATTACTGTGTTGACTGGAGTTGCTAACATGGCTTTGGTAGAATCCAATTGATCCACTTGCTCTTGGGAGTAATCTGAGAGAAAGAGTTGCTACGTAGAGTATTTTGTGGCTGATTGAGAAAGGTGCGTCAACTCAAAACAAAATAGTTTTGTAGATCATTCCTGCCTGGCAGCATAAATCCAGTCAGCAAACTGTGAAATGAGATAGCTGAGTCCTTGACTATTGTGCTTAATCTGTCTTTTGTTTGGTAGCTTTGTACAATAATAATCCTTTCTGACATTGTATGGGTTAATTCTGTGGCACAGTGTTAATCTTTTGTCTTACTTGATGCTGGAATTATGCCAAAAAATGTATGAATGCATGAATAAATTGTCATCACTGTGCTGTTTATCCTAATTGAGACCTTGATGAAAACAGACTTTAGAGATACAGATAGAATTAAACTGTAGAAATATGCCATTAAATTGACTCCAAATAAAAATATATTCCAGTTTTCCAGTTTTTTCCATGGGGGGGACATGAACCCAGCCCCCCAGCTCTTTAGTTCAGAGATTATAGATCCAAGACCAAACTGACAGGAGGACAGAGACAAGGCCACAGTTATAAAGCTGTCTGCTACATCAGCACCATGGACAGCACCATGGATTTATCAATACATGTAGGATCTCTCCGGGTCCTCCAGCTTCCTCCCACTGTCCAGAGACAGTTTTGTTTAAATGGTGACTCTAAATTGCCCGTAGGAGTGAATGAGAGTGTGAATGGTCATCTGTCTCTACATATCAGCCCTGTGATAGTCTGGAGATCCCCCATGACCTGAGTTTGGATCAACAGTTAAGGATAATCAATGGAAGACAGCACAGTTAGGCTTCTGATATGTGTGGTCAAGTGCCATAGATTCTTGCACAAATCTGAGACACATAGTTACAGCACACGTAATTTAACCTCTCTTCCCCTGAACTCTCTTTGCTACTAGGGGATGGAGATGGAGATGGGGCCCCATTCTTGGATCCAAGAGCTCTGACGTCAAAAAACTACATGAAACAAAGAAGAGACCTACTCCAAATGTGACCCAAGAACAGTCAGACCTGGTCAGTATTAGACCCAAGAATAATTAGATCTGATCAGAAATGACACTAATGAACCGGCATCCATGTTCCTTGTCACACAAACATTGAAAACAACTATTCATGTATGGTATATGAACATATTGAAGTAAATGGTAAATTGACTACACTTTTCTAATCTTTTCAACCATTCAACTCACTTCAGCACTACAGACAGCCCTCATTCACCCCTTCACACACACATTCATACTGGTGGCTGAGGCGACCCTACACGGTGCCACCTGCCACTATCAGGAATTCATTCACACACCGACAAATTCAGCATTGGGAGCAATTTGGGGTTCAGTATCTTGCCCAAGGATACTACAACATGTGGACTGCCATGGTCAGAGATCAAACCACTGACCCTCTGATCAGTGGGCGACCACTCTACCAACTGAGCCACAAGTCGGAAGAATGACTTCCCAACTCGGGAAATGGAACCATCCATGGAACATCAAATGCACCATTGGACTCAGCAGGGTCTGCACTCTGATTTCCATTCTAGTCTTCTCTGCTGGTTATGATGCAGGACTTGATCAGGACAGGTCTACTGAAGTGTGAAGCATATGGACACACAGTCCTGAGTCCTGAGACTGCATACACAGTAGTTTGCACCCGGCCTGACTTGGGGTCTCGATCGAGCCTCATTCACAAGGAAGTGAATGGACCCGTGAGGATCCGTGACCTCAAAAAAAGGTTTAAATCGTGCAGGGGCAGAGACAGACATCAGAGGAGATGACTCCTCTTTTCATCTACAGTTTGCACATACAATTTGTCATGCCCGAGTTCACACAGCAAGAGAAAGCCAAAATGGCGATGTGTTTTTACTTTGTGTGTAGCTAAAGGCAAGACATGTGTATTACTGTTTGTTTTAGTGTGTGTGTGCGTGTTTTGGAGCAGCCTGTTCCTCTCTGTTGAAGAAAAGTGAGGCAGGCAGCTGGCCGAAATTGAAAGGAATGACTGTGACCTTCGGACAAAATCAAGAGCAAAGTGTTTTCTGTCTCTATTGTTTTCTCTGCTCTTCTCCACTTTCTGTCCTTGCCGCTTCATTTTCCCTCCTCCCCTGCTCTATCTCTGTCTCTCCTCTGAACTGCAGAACAGAGCCGCGAAGAAAAAGAACATGAATCGGTTTGCATTTTTACTTCTTTACCTTCCTTTGCTCCTTTGTGGTTCCAAACCTCCTTCGATTGAAAGCAGCAATGGTACATATTGTACAGCCTGTGCTTTGGATTGACTTAAACAGTGCACCTTTTTCTGGCATGATAAAGAGGAGATGTCTGAAAGTGAGGAAATAAGTGCCACATTGTGCTTCCATCAAAAGACCTACAGAAGGCATGTACTAGAGAATTCAGCAGTACGAAATGCTATACATCAATACAAGAGCGATACCGAAATATACTCTGAAAGTATAAATGGTGTCGCTTCTGATCTGGACCACAGACTGCTGGATGATCGCTCAGATTGCCCTCTTTCTAACTCCTACTTTCTCCTACTCTCTTTACTCTCTGCCATCATTTGGCTCTCTGTTCCATTTCTTTCACCTGCCTTTCTGTTTCCCTCCATCTGTTACCCTGATAACTGTTTCTCTCTCATTCATTTTCTTCCTTTCTCCCTCTCCCTGTTCCCTTTTAGTCTCTGTTGGCAGGGTGTGAGGTTGAAGCCCAGTAGAGAAGAACGGCTGCCGAGCACACTGGCTAATATTTGCCCTGCGCTAAACTGAGCAAACATGGATAAAGCGAACACAATCCCTTTCTCTGTCCCTGGCTGTCTGCCTTGTTGTCCTTTCATTCCCGTCCTGTCTTTTTCTGCACTGCTGTAGAGCTCACTGCTGGTTCACCGCTGTGCACATGTTGTTTTCAGACAAATCGCTGGGTGAGGGATAAATCTGATACCATAATCCGTTTCTGGTGTATGTCTTTCTATATCAGAGTGTGTAGTTTATTGTAACACCTGTGCAATGCAATCAAACAGGCCTGTAATGAACCATACATTTGTAAAGCTTATGATGATCACTTCTTGGTCACATTAGTTTCCGGCAGTATTCTAGGGATTATGATCATATTGGACCATTTTGCACCTCATGAATTACATCAATTACGCCATCAACGGAAAATTGTGCTTTTTACGTAACAAGGCAGAAAGTAAGTGTGTGTGGATGTCTGATATAAGTGCAGGAGGCTGAGGAGGAGGGGATGGCGTCCGTTCTTTTCAACCATTTATCTAACCTTAACCAAGTGTTTGAGTTGCTTAACCTCAACCATACTTTATTTTTCATGGCCATGATCTTTATCCATAGTCATACCATAGTTGCCATGGCCAAATATTGTAGAAAGGAAACAATAAATCAAATCACTAGCATTTTACAGTTTACAAAAATGTCCAATATCAACACATTTCCTAATTGGGCCATAAAAATACACTTTGGATTTTTTGTATTTTATTTCTTTGTGACATTTTTTTGCTGAGGTGAATAAAGATGTTTTCAAGGCTGATGGAAATTGATTTTTCTAACCATTCTTTGTCAAGGTCAGAACAGCCAATTCAAGCACAAAGACCTAAAAATAAATCACATATCTGCACAGCTACTGTTGGGATACAACTAAACACATTAACTCAAGCAATGTACTTAAGTAAGTATTTCCATTTTATGCTACCTTCTGCTTCTACTGGTTTACTTTTTGGCGGCTCAAATTGCAGAATTTGATTTATTTGATAGCTTTAGTTACTTTGCATGTTTAGATAATTAAAGAAAACTAGAACTCAATGTATAAATGATTATTACTATAGGTTAAGCTGCCTAGCAATTTAAGAATCTATTGAAAAGATTGGGGTTTGTTTTAATTGATTTAATGCATATCCAATTATAACCAACTAAGATGTGATTGTTGAATGGGCTATTATGCATCATGAATGGGGGGTTTTGTGTCATTTTAAGGATATTTTTTATGATTTTGACTTAAATGAGAGTTTAATTGCAGGACTTTCACTTCATATTTTTACAATGTATTATTGCTACTCTAACTTGAGTAAACCCACTTTACAGAAATACTTCTCCCACAACTGTATGTAACTGCAACTGTAATCCATTCATTAAAAACAAACAAAAATACCACCTTAGATAGGAAGCATTACAAAAAATGGCTGAAATATATGACTACTGTCACACTCATACCATGCTAAGTCATAACATATTCAAGCGTGCCAGGCCCCCTTCACCCCCGAGCACCTCTATTAGAGCCAGAACTGTTACCTCGGGTCGTTGGGCTCACATCTGTCGAGTGCTGCTGAAGAGCTTGTTCTGTTCATGGCTGCTAAGTGACAGCACCGGCCAGTTGGAGCACTCCAGGCCTAAAACTAATCCATCCAATTTTACCTTTCCATGAGTGCCTGGGTAGAGTAAGGTTACAGAAAGGACAATATAGTATATATAGAATTTCCATTCCTTCATATCTATATATAGGTAGACGTCTTATGGGCAAGACTTGTATCCAAGGCATCAAATAACAGCTTATTCTGAGTTTTCCAGCCACCAAGATTGTTTGGGTGTGCATATTAGATGCAAATGAAAAATCAAGACAACAAATCCATATGGCTTCAGTTACTTTGGCAATACACAAACAAGCTAAACACAAAAACACAGGCAGAGGCTGGAATCTTACATCTTTCGACTGCAGTGGATGTTTGAGCCAGCAGTACCTCCAACAACCAGAACCAAAAATAGGCGACCACAAAGCAGCTACAACCTCGTTCCACCCAACACAAAACTCAAAGTTTGTTTCTGCTGAACAAACAGCCAGACTACACATGAGGATGAACCATATGCATCAGATATACCAAATCGATTCAAGAACTAAAAAAACAAGTGGATTTCACTCTGTGTGGATTGTATTTGTGAAATTGATTTGCACAAAAATATCCATTTTCCTCCTCCCTCGGAGGTTTTTTGGCCGCCCCGTTGTATGCCTCCGCCAACCTGTCAAGTTGCAGTTTCCATCCATGTCTGTCCAGACTGTTATGTAGAGAGTAAACAGTCGACAGTGCTTCAAATATGGATGTTGCTGCAAAGATGCAACGCGTTTCTAAAACATGGAGGCTCAACACATTTTTAACCCAGCAGTACATTTATACAGTCAACACAGTTTCTTGGTGGGAACCCCAGATTAGTTTCAACAATTCAGTATCTAACCATTATTCTGTTTGAATAATGGGCAGAAAAGTGTTTTTACTGAATATTATGATATCTCAGTGAAGCTGACATTTGACCATTTGGATTTAAAATGTCAGCACTTCATTATTTTATCGGATGAGGCATTTGTGTGAAATGTTGCGAATATTGGAATATGAATTAAGGTTGAGTTGTGGTCCAAAAGGGCTTTGCAAGTTGACAGTAACCTTTGACCACTGAATCACTTGATGCTTGACTCCAATTGAACATTTCTGCCAGAATAATGAAGTTCCCTCCAGTCATTCTTAACTGGTAAGCTTCATGAGAATGGGTCGGACCTGAAGTTGCAGTTTCCTTTGACCATTACAATCAATTAGTTCATCCTTGGGTCTATGTGGATGTTTCTTTTTTTTTTTTTTCCAAATTTAAAGAATTTCTTGCAAGGCTTTCTTAAGATAATGTGTTCAGAGAATAGGATGGACATGAGATTTCATTGACCTTTGACTACCAAAATCTAATCAGTCCAATGGATATTAGTGCCAGATCTGAGAAATTCCCTTTCCTAAGATACCATGTTCACCATAATGGGATGGCTGTAAGGTCACAGTGACCTTTGAACACCTTCCTTGAGTCCAAATGGACATTTTTTGGCAGAATAATGAAATTCCCTCCAGTCATTCCTAACCGATAAGCTTCATGAGAATGGGGCGGATTTGAAGTCGCAGTTTCCTTTGACTACTAATATCAATTCATCCTTGAGTCTAGGTGGACATTTGTGCCAAATTTAGAAACATTTCCTCAAGGCCCTCCTAAGATATTGAGTTCAGAGAATAGGATGGATGTGAGATTTCAGTGACTTTTGACCATTAAAATCCAATCAATTCATCCTTGAGTCCAAGTGGATATTTGAGCCAAATTTTAGGAATTTGTCTCCAGGCTGTTGTGAGATGTTTCCTGCAGGAGAGATAATAACATTTAAGTCAAGTCTTCCCATACTCCATCAATGACTACAGGGTGTTTTGCGTTTTTCTGTGTACACAATTTCCACTGCATATGCTTCAAATAATACTGAAATACTGCTCCTCAGATCAAGACATCAAGATATGAACTCTTAATACAAGCAGGGAAAGTAGATGAATAGAAGATTTGTTTGGCATATTAGAATGGAAATAAACGATGAAGCAAGTGAACTGCTTTGTAAAGTCAATTTCTCTGATTTGCCCAATATGTTCCTCAAAGGGAAAAGGTAATTACACAATGACATTAAAGAGATAGTGTTTTACTCGACATTATGTATGCAAAACTGAAATGATGATTATTAATCACTGCTGTAGTTGATTATGTCGCCATTTATATTCTAGCTCCTAGATCGAAATAAATTGCTTGTTAAAATCTACAGAGGCATATGAAAAATTCAATGAGCTATTAGAATGCTGGGGCACAGAGTGCTACAGTTGATGATCCACCTGAGTAACAAAGATACAGTAAATTATTTTGTGATGTCAGTAAATGTATGAAGCGTTACCGCCCATGCACGATTATCTATTATTTCTCTATAAATGTTACAGCTGACTGAAAAGAACATTAAGCGCTAGATGTAGATTTTCTCTGAACAAACAGTTCATTGTATGTTAAGAAGCAGCTAATGATGTCATATAGGTCTAGACCTGAGCAGTGCACACAACTGCTATAATGTATAATGGAGCAAATTGCAACAGATAATGAATAATTAAATGTTTAAATTACTTTGTGCTAACCTTTCCCCTATGTCTGGCTGGGGTGAGTGCTTTCACAATCCAACATGATGTGGATGAAAAATTAACACTGCATTGTTGCAATCACTCTGAGCGGAAACACATACATTAATATTGTACATGGCTCTCATCACATTCCTAATTTATGCAGGAATATGGTGCATTATTGTGACGGATGCCAAATTATTAAGGTGGTATTTTCAAGGCAAATACAGAAGCGCTAATGTTGTTTCTGACTGCATGCAAGTGCTTAAAAAAAACATAGTATTTCCTTACAAGTGACAGTTACAAAGTTGCTCATAAAGCATTGAAGCTGTCTCCAGCAGGGACGGCTGTGTGCAATTTTTGTTTACAAGGCGGCATCGCAGTCTTCAAAGACCTCAGTTTGAACTCAATGAAAAGAAAAGAGGAAAAAAGGGCTTTTGGCTCCGTCTTTTCCTGAGACTTACAGCGGGGGGCGACAGGGTGAACATCTGTCAAACCGAGACTATATGCAGGATGTAAAGTGACAAAGTGACAGAGCAAGACCGGACACACACACAGACACAAGCTACCACTGACAACCTGCTCACACCTTAGATCATTAACAGTTATTGTGTCACCCAAATAGATTACAGTATAAGGTGAGAGATATATTAGCTTTTCGTTATCGTCAGCAGATCTCTTGAATGAGGCCTGCTGTAGCTATAAACTGTACTGCACTTCTCACTTACATAGAGTTTCATAAAAAAAGGCAAAATATTTTTTCTTAAACAGCTGGGCATTGTATTTTTTCATTAATGAAAAAAACAAACAAAGGAATTAATGCATTTGTGGGGGACTTTTTTCAGTGGTGGATTAATACATATTAGGTTCGCTACTGAATATTTGTAGCGACGGGATGAAGTAAGTGGGATTCAGTCAGAATAAACCACAGTGTGTGTTTATGGTAATGAAGGAACAACATGTCACCCAGAGCAATCGTGTGTCTCACTGATGCGTTTTTAATAGTTCCATTGTCAACAATGCAGCTCTACGACACTGAGGAAGAAGATATAGCCGGCTTTAATACGTGTCAGGACAGATTTGTTAACAAACTTTTTACTTCTCTGAAAACCCCCAAACCTTTTTTAAACAGTGAAAAATATATTTCCATCAGGGTGACATGTTGGAGATTTGTGAGTTTCAAACTGGACTTCAATTTACTTTTCTCTGTCCAGCTGTGACTTTTCATATCTGTGAATGTTTACAGTTTAAAATACATTTTTAAAAGCTTTAGTAATACATGTTTCTAATTTAACAAAGGAGTTAAAGAATTATTTTCTTTTAGGGGCTGTAGCGGGCTTAGTTTTAAGGATATAGAGAAGATTCTGATATCAAATGAAACTAGAAGACCTGATTAAATTGATCAGAAAAACTTGACACATAGTGCATCCCAAATTAATCCTTAGATCCCCAGCTTTCAGATGGTGTACATCACTTTTATCTGGTATTAATTGTTGACCTGCTATCTCCCCCTAAATCTCCACTGTCAACAGACCCCCAATTCTCAATAAAACAAAAAGGGTTAAGCAAGCCAGGATCAGAGAAATGTCCTGTTTGTTAGAGCTTTGTATGAGCTGAAGAATGATGAATCACAGCAGTCTATTAGAATGGTCATGAAATAATTGGTCTCATCCTTGAAATGATGAAAGCAGGATCGAAGCATTGATGTAACATGTTTGTCTCAGCTGAAGTTTTGATCAAACATGACAACAAAATGTGTGCAATGCTGAGGTACTGGATGGGACAGTGCACTAAGACTGTTTGAAATGGGAGTGCTCACACTGTCTCAACGTAGGATCAATATCTCTGTCTTATCAGCATTTAGCTGGAGGACATTTCTTAAATATTTGATACGATATTTCTGTCCGTGTGAACGTGTGCTGGAACACGTGTGGGTGGTCAGCTCTCCAGGTGTGACCCAGCACCCCCAGCAGGTGATAAACGCCGCTGTCTTACCAGCCGCAGGTGCTCTTCCCTCTCTTACTGTCACCATAGCAACCCAACCGTGCAAGTTCAGAGCGCCGCCGGCAATGTTCGTCAACCGTGATGAATCATGTGTCAAGAAAATGATAGGCCAGTGATATCGAACACTCACAGCTTGGCTTTCAATTTGTTTCTCCTCGCTTTTTCTGCTCTGTTCACACACACACACATACTGTACGTATGAACAGGTGTGGACTATTCCCAACACACACATGCACGCACGCTCTGGCTGTTTGCCTAAATGTTGTCTGAAGAAGAAGACAAAGAATGAATGGTTACGCTAAAAATGGAAGGTGGGGAATAAGTCAGTGTAAACATCAATCTGATTGTGCTGTCAAGTAGCGGCAACAATTTTTTGTGTCAGTCTTTGTACACACACGTTCCAAATACAACACACACTATATTACAGAAAGTATACACACCATCCATGAAAAGCACACACTACAATCCTGTGTGATATCTGCAGTTATAGTCTTGCCTCCTCTTCACTCCATTTGAATTACATAATTATGATGTTCAATAGTCAATTTATATTCCAATTTTTAATACTTAAAGTGGCCATTTATTAATATTTGCAATGTAAGCTACATAAACACTGTATACACATGCTTATGCATTGCAGATGTAACAATCAGCATTATAGAATGGCAGTTTTAACGAGTCGATCTACAAGTAAGAAAAAACATAAAATTGAGCACACTTTAATCTATAAGGTTAAATATTGTGCGGAAAACACTTGTGCATATTACTGGAGACATTCTGAATTGTCAATCACAGTTTTTATTAACCAAATAGCATTTGAAATGCAAATATGATCATGGATCTATTTTAAGAACTAGATACCAACCCCAAAGAAGCTAAGCGCTAAATCAGACCAACGAGAATTGCTCACCTGGCGCATATTTTGTAATGTTCTGTGGCTAATTCATTGAGCTAACTGGTGTTAGCCTAATGGCTAATTAACTGATCGAGCTGATATTAGCCCACTGTCAAATTCACTGAGCTAGCTAATGTTAGCCCACTGGCTACTCTATTTAGCTGGCTGATTTTAGCCCAATGCCAATTCATTAAACTAGCTGTTGTTAGCCAACTTTGTTGATGAAAGTTATGTTGTAGTTTATGTGCTAGCCATCTAGCTAGCTGCTAACCTTGTTTCAGTGTGCTGCTTAACCCAGCTGCTATTTTAGAAAGAGCAGAAAGTGGCATGCAGGGGCTAGGAAAACATGATTTATATTTGACTTCTAACATTTTTCCAAAAGCTCAAGTCATCGGATATCTGTTTGCCATGTCATTCAACAACTTTTACTGAACTCAGTGTTGTGTAAAACCCCTAAAAAGAAACAGAAATTTTAACGATGCTTAACTGACATCTTCTTGGCTGTCTTAGGCCGCCTCAAAACTCAATAACAGCTCAAATGTTAGCAGTGGAAATGTAGAGGGCAAAAAGCAGCCTCTTCATCCTTCAGTGACCTCGTAAACTGTCCATGTTTCTCAGCTGAAACATATGAAACTCTGCAGAGAACAATTCTCTCCACACGAGACAACCTCACCAGCAAATATCCTGTGTCAACAAGCTTCTGCGGGTTTGTGCGCCCTGCTTGGGGCTTGATTTCCGTGCCAGTGGGTGAACCGCGCCTTGGTGAGGTCACTGGACGGACGCCAGCGTTAACTGCGTGCACATATGCCCATCTGACCTGTGTGGACGTGGAGCAGTCAGGATGGAGGCAAAAGCAGGAAGGTCAGAGAGAGCACACGTCCCTCTGGCCTCCGGTATCTGCTCGGGCACGGCCCTGCTGCACACACACACACGCAGGTTACGATGGATTAAAGCACACTATGAAAAATGTACACAAACGTATGTGTACTGAGTGAACTGTGTAGACTCAAATGGGGCAGGACTGATTAAAATTAATCAGTGCACACACATACTGCTGCCCTCCTGGACTCTTGTACTCATATGTGCTAGCACGAAACACACACATACACACAGACACACACATACACACACACAGAGGATTTATGAGTCTGTGTTGTTGGTTATTTACAGGTGGTGCTCTGCTCTATTTACTGTCCATAACTGTGGACTGTTGGCCTTGTTTAGCACTGCTGGGGCAGAACCACTTACTGTACTGTCAGTGTGTGTGTGTGTGTGTGTGTGTACATGTGTATGTTGCTCCCACCCACCTTACAGCGACAAAACCCACCTCCCTATAAATCCAGGATGATTTAACACGAGCCTGTATTTACTCTCGCTCCTTGCGTGTGTCGCCTCCTTCACCACACATCTCTGATAAAATATGAACGCCACAGCACTATGCCAGCTCTAAAGTGGAGGATAAAAAAAAAAAAAATGGAAAAAAGAAATCACACATCAGAT
>CAFUXE010000290.1:763643-782151 GCA_903364295.1 Serranus cabrilla | reverse complement strand
CTCTCTCTCGACGTCCTAGTTTTTGGGGGCGAGCCGGAAAGGACGAAAGGAAGAGCTACACGAGAGAGTAGGAGGGTGAAGGGGAAGAGGAGGAGAGGAAGCGTGCTGTAGGAGGAGGAGGAGGAGGAGGGGGATGATAGGAAAAGAGAGGAGAGGGAGAGTTTCTGGGAGGATGCGATAATGAGGACAGTTAATTCAGAAACAGGGTGTGAGAGGAAGAGATTAGCCCGCTAGCAGGGCGATGCTGTCCACAGATTTTCTGCTCTGAATGGCTGTCAGTGAGGGCTGAGGGGCTGGGACGGGCCACCGAGCAGAGAGGAGAGGAGCGACAGTTTTAATTAAGGGAGTATTTGGGTATATATGCATTTCCAGGTCAACTTATAAAGCATTGGAGGCAGACAGGGAGAACGAATGGAAGAGGGAAGGAGCAGGGTGGCTGAGAAAACTCCATGACTTATGACTGTCTTTTGTCTTCTATCGACTTCCTTTTGCTTTTGCATTTTAACACTATTATGTTCACTTATTATCAGATAGTGATAGTTTGGATCACACCTAAACTGATAGGGGTTGGTCTTTTTTAGGTGGCTAAAACACTTTTTGCTGCTGCCTCTGTTCAAATCATTTCTTAGGATTTTCCTGAATCCAAATGATCTATTTGAGAAAGCAGAGACTGTTTTTCCCACAAAAATGACCATCTGGGTTATGTATACAGGCAGCTAAATACTATCTATATTTACATTTTAGACTGTTTTTTATGTAACCTTCTGTGGCTCACAGTTTGCAAATTAAGTTTTTTTTATGTAACTAAAACTGTTTAGGTAACTGCCGTTTATTACGTAACTTCTGTAGATTTACTTACGGCATTTCCTATATTTATATATTTCTTTTAGCCTAAATTCACAGAAACTGCAGCCTTTTTTTTTTACAACCGTGAAGTGTATGTATAATGATGTGTGTGCTAAATCTATTCATATCATTGTGGATGACCACAAGATAAAAATCTCAGAACGTTTTATACGCCATTATTGGATCAGTTTTAGGCTTTGAGTGCGCATAATGATGTCTCTGAAAGCAGTGTTTTGCTTAGCTTCTGTGCTGGTACTCCTTCAACCTGACATACTGATTGCCTCTGCTGCAGGTACTACACTGACTGTGGATATTTGCACCTCGCACACCACTTTAAAAATACAAACTATCCCTTTTACTGAGATGTACCCATATCTGGACCTTCCTTTATCCTTCTTCCCCTAAACAAGTCAAGTCTGTTCAAGCCGTGCCCGCTGTTAAAATTGGTAAAGCAGTACGGGCTGGATGGGGGTTGGGGGCATTTTGACAGTCCGGTCTTTCATCCACTGAGAAGAGGAACCATAAAAGATGAAATGGATCCAGTGCAAACATTTAGCTGAGTGCTTATTATCTAATTAAAGTGAGTGTGTACGCACCTAAACCTTATGACCTTCACCAGTCTTAGAGGGCAAACTTGTGCCTCTCACACATTCCTCTACATCCTTCACTTCATCCCTTTATCTCCAACTCAATCCCCATCCGCTCGTCTGTGCTTATTGTCCCGGGCCTGTGCCTAAATGCAGCTCTTTCATCTTTGTTTTTATCTGTCAGATCAGTGAGGCGCTAGTCCCACTCCACACAACTCCTCAAAATATAAAGTTAGAAAGTCTCCCAAATCCGGGCAGATCAATAGATAAGGGTTGGCAGGCCTAGCTAATGGAATGCAGCTCGTGCCCTAGATTAGGATGTTTTCTTTTTCGCTTGGCTGTCCTCAAACCACCATGAAGCCATAAAAAATGTTGTGGATGGTGGTGGTGGATTGGGAGGGGGTTGTGGGTTGGGGGTTGGGGGGGTACTACAGACGGGTGGTTGCTGAGACAGACAGGCAGATGGGCAGACTAACAAGCAGATAAATGGATTTAGACACTAAGAAAAGACTGTCAAAGAGCCAGGAGAATGGCAATGTGCTTTGACTGCAGTTAATAAATAACATTGATAATAATAATGATCTTTATATGTACCGCACTTAAAAAAAACAAACAAAGCAGTTACAGCAATAAACATGTCATCTTGTAGAATTATACGCTCATAGAAACGTTGTAGCCACTCACTAAGAGCAAACAATGTCATTCTTTAGTGTCATACTCTAATGATAAATCAACAAAGGGTTATTGTTATCTTGGTTTGGCAGCTTTGCCCATCACATTTTAACATTTCACTTACAAAAGTAACTGCTACAACAAGTCAGATGGGGATGGAATGGGTGAAGAGTTAAACCAGATTATATAGACCACTTTATTTGGACGTCAGGGTGAAACAGAGCACATCTGAAATCTGTACGCACAATGCCATGCAAATAAATTAATCCATGCCATTCATGGTCAACTATGGTGAACTATTGTTGAATTTTGAAAACCACAAGTTCATATACTGCATATCCACATAATGAGTAAGGTATAATTAGAACACAGTGTGTTACAATTGAGAGAGCTTGAAAAGTAGCTAGCAAGTGAGCAGAGAAGTCTAAACCGTTAGCTAACAGTAATATGTTTATAGTTCAAATAGTTAGCTTACTAAAAGTAATGGCTATGTAGGTGAAATAGTTCACTAAATGTAATGTGTAATACTAGATAATTCACATAGTAAGTTAATAAACAGTAAGCTAAAAGTAATGTGTCATGCCTAAAATGTAAAACTAATTCATATCTAGTTAGCAAATAGTTCGCTAACTAAAAGCAATGGCTATGCAGGTGAATTAATTAGCTAAAAGTAATATGTGATGCTTATAATGTAGCTTGAACTGATGAATATATAGTTCACATAGTTAGCTTATTAAAAGTCAGCTAAAAGTAATGTATCATTCTTCAAATGCAGATATAACTAATGAATATTGTTATACTGAAATATTGAAATAATTAGCTAAAATGAATAGCTAAATTGTTAAGACTACAATTAGCTTCTGCTACTATAATACTAATGCAAACTGAAACATTGAAAGTGTATTTGTATGAAAACATACTGTAACAGTATTGTAAAATATTGTAGAAACTGTATGAAAAAAAAGTATGAGTAGCAGCGTGTCAAATATTTCTAGTTAAAAATAAATCCAAACTAGAGACCAAGTACTCAAAAGTGTTGAACACATTGGCAGACTGATGGGTAGAGATGGTGAAAGGGTATTCAAGTTCCTCTGCTGGGCGAGTGGGTGTACGTCTTAAAGATAAGGTTGGGTGGCTGCTACAAAGAACAAGTCTGACTTTCCCTCCATTAAACACAGTGACACATGAACATGTAGTGAAACCTATGGAGAGATGGGCAAACAAGTAATCAACTGCAACACGAACGGACAGCAAAACCCATAGGTGGCTCTCCTCACAACACCAATGGGACAACAGGGAGAAATGAGTGGGGCAAGAGAGAAATGGAGGATATTGAAGCCCACACAGGAAGAGTGTGAGGAAGTAGAAACTCCAATGAGCTTTTTTTCCTGATTACATTTTTGCTAAACGGGTTTAGCGAAGAGGGTCAGACACACACTCAGCCACAGAAAGCCCAGTGGAAGAAGTGGGGAAATGTTCATAAAAGATGGATATCTTCCTTCCACTCCATCTCTCTCACTTTATCTCACTGCTAATAGCATTTTCAGACATCGCTCAAACAGTGAATGCATCATCTCCTCGTCTGCAGCGTGGCTCTGAAGTGAATATTTGCTTGTGAAACAAAGGTCTGCCTGCGTTCAAACGAGCTAAACACAGCAGACGACCTCAGACAAGCTCATGCAGCATCTTTAAGGGATGCAGAGCCTCCTTAGAAGTTGAAATCTAACAAAGATGATACATTTTGTTACAATTTCTAAACTAAAAAAATAGTCTTGTACAACTTTGTTAGGTTAAGGAGATACAGAGAGAGTTTTCTGAGCGAGAGGAGAACGTTGTCCTCTGAGTGACTCTGAAGCTTTGCCATATTAATTAAAGCTAAATTAAATTCTGGAGATCAGAAAAGAACAGCATGGACCAATGCCTCAGTGAGCAACACTGATGGGAGAGAAAAGACGGTTTCATTGTTTTATATACAGTATTTTATAACAGTGATTGGTAGGGAATCCAATAAAAAAAACACATACAGTTTAACTAATGCATTAAAGGGCATTTTCATTGAGGGGGTTACCAAAACGACCAACTAAGTCACAGCTAGCAGTGCCGTGAACGACTCTTTAGAAGGTGCTCTGCATGTGATTTGACAGGAAATGATTTTAAGAGCCATTGGCCAAAAATGATGGCATGCTGTTGAGAATTTCCAACAATTTAAGCTTCAGATATTTCAGGTGTCAGGTACTTTGTGGTCGGACTGATCGGCCTCCCACCTTACAATCAATTATGTCTTAAAAAACTCAACTGCCTACCTACAAGGATGAAAGGGGGACAAACTAGGTACAAAATTGAGCTTCAAGCACATTCTCACCAAGGTGCAAAGCTACTTAAGATCTTGATTATCATCCCAATCAAGTCAACTGCTCTTCACAGCTGAGGCTCACATTGTCTGACATCAAGTGATGATGGCAGAAAGCAGAGGGAGGCAGAGGAAATGATTAAAGCAACATTACAATGAACAGCGACAAAAGACTCCTGGAAAGAATGGTCACTGTGTGGCAGAAAAATTAATGGAAATTGGATGAAAAATCACAGAGAGGAATGTTGAGTCACTACTTAATATAGGCAATGTTGAGGATTACTGATATTTTGGGGGAATAATGTGAAATATATTGCTTGTGTTAAATTGCTGCCTTCTCAACTAAGTGGGCTTCATTCAATGGGTCTTTACTGGAGAGCTTTACTTGGTTTATAGGTTCATTAAATCTGCATGGATTGATTTTTAGCTCCAAATACGGGTCAATAAATGTCAGTGGAGGTGACCCCTTCCGAAACAAACACACATTAAAGTAGAAAAGTGCATGCAGATCTCCTTTATATGTGTTTGGGGTCGTGTGGGTGGGGAACAGGGAGGACAGTAAAGTCTTCTGCCTTTATTTAAGTTGTATAGAATAGTGTAATGGTGATGTCCTCAAGCACCTTGGTTCCCCTATAAGCTTAATAATGAAATAATGTAAATTGTGCTCCCAATTGCATGCTTACTACACTGCTTACTGAAGCTGTCCTTACAAACATAATATGTATTCATCTGTGTTGATCTAGTTACTACGAGCAATAAGCTGAAGGTTACCAGTGACTTTCTAATCACCACATCCACGAGAGTTCCCTGAGCATACAGTCATCAATGTGCACAACAAATACTAGGCTGTTATTATGAGAGGTTAGCTCTGGACAGACTGACAGCATGACAGAGATAACATAAAGAGGGACATACAGGTGCATAAATGCACCGCACCCTCCAGTCTGCAGCCTCCACCAGCCCCACACTGACACCGGCTGCAGTGCTTCAGACGAATCCTCGTGTGATAGTTTTTTATACGGGAGCTTTGCAAAGTAAAAGCTGGAGTAATTACCCCCAATATTTTTATATCAATATTTTTATATCATTTTCAGTGCTGATATAAATAGTGAGCGAATTCTGTCAGGAAACTGGCAAACTGCAGCTGCTGTGCCGAGATGATAGGATGTAGTGCTCAGCTCATGTCCCTTGAATTAATCAGCACAGCTGTCACATTGTTCACAGCCTATGAAGTGCACATGGAAAAGGGATTGTACTGAATATAGCTCAATTTCCAGTGCTGTTTATTTGCCATTTGATTTAGTTTGCCTTCTTGTTTTATAGCCTAATATATTTTATATTTATGACAGTAATGCTGAGAGTAGCCTAAATAATTTTTACATGCTGTTTCCACCGGTTTTATAATAAGATTCTGCTTTATAATAAGCACTCACTGTCAACTTTTATTTTAAAGCATTTTTTAAAAATTTTGTTGTACAGATTGGGTGCAGCCATTCCCAACAGAAGACTGTGCAGGAAAAGAAATCAGTAATATAGTTATTTAAAGCTCAACTGAGAACATTTGTCTAGTACAGTTTGAAATAAACCAGCCATAAAAGATAACTGTGTGTGACGTGTACCCATTTAAATTTGTAATAAAGATATTTTAAGCTCAGAAATGTAAAGTGCCCTTCAGTGATTAAAGGGAAATAAGGTGTGTGAAAAAAGATATTCTGGGACGCACAGTTAAGCTTTTGACATGTTAGTTTCTTACTTCAAAGTGACCATTTAAAAGTATAAAGGTGCAGAATGCCTAGACGGATGTGCAATATAAATGCATTTTAACATCTGGTGCCCATTTTAGTAGAGTAGTGGGTATTAATAATCTTTTAATTTTGTGTCGAATAACTTTTGGAGGGATCACTTGAACTGAACCTTGTACGGTTCGGTGCGGTACAGACAGATTCTGCAGCCATGGTTTGTTAATACTTTGTTTTATAGGTACAATAAGACAAATATTTGTCACCCTGTCTTTCAAGTATGCCACAAACTACAAACTAAAACATTCTCATAGAGACCCAAACACTCCCAAGGCCTCATTCCTCCATTATTTCTTTCCAGGAAGTGAGAGCAGCCCTCCCTGCCCTCCTTTATCTTGGCGGTCATCATCTTGACACAAAACATTTCAGCGATCCTGTTAAGTAAGTAGTTTGGAATAAAACAGGGTAAACTAGAACCCCCGTCAGCCCTGTTGTCTTTGTTCTTTGGGGAGTGCTTCTGTCAGCGCTGTTACCGTCGCCCAGCGCACTGACACAGCAGAATTGCAAACAACTTCATTTACATTTAAGGCGTTTAGCAAAAGCTCTTACCCAGAGTGTCTTCCACTGACTGAGAAGTACCTGTGATGGTTCTGCAATTAGACCGACTCTCGAGGCCTCCACGCACAGTGCCCTTTGTGGCCTTTAAATATGGCGCAAAGTATAGAAGGAAAAATCAATTAAAGAAACATCGGAAACCAAACCTGGACACTCCGAGCAAATGAGTCCTTTGTTTTAAAGAATCATTTTCTTCTCATGCAAGCTGACAGGAATCGACAGACTGGGCTCCTAGCTGTGGTTAGTCAATATCCAGCAAACGTTTGCAGCTTCTGTTTGCAATAATCATTTCATATTTATCTTCCCTGACCAGAAATCCAAGTCATATATACTTGCCGACAGGGGGAAAAAAAAGATATTCACTTAGAAGGGCTCATTCATTTTCTGAGTGAATCTAAATGGCATTGATATATAGTATGATCATCACCCTTGGGGCGCCATTTACATTTAAACTCCGAGTTGGAAAGGTTACTGATTCACAACTGAATGAATCGTCCCAGTCTCTCCCCCTCCCTCCTCCTGACCCACCATCCTGGATCCATCTATCCAAAACTATCAATCAAAGTAATTAAAAAGACATCACTGAAATGTCAATGTGCTATAATAAAGCTTATTAATAGTGCCCACATTTTGTGCCAGAGCCGTCAAATGATGGAAGGCCAGGTGTTTGCAGCCAGAGGCAGACAGGCGATTAAAAGGACTGTGATCACTAATTGAAAGGTCCTGAAGGCTTTTTTTTTTTGTTGCTGTGACTTAAATGGAGGAAAATGATAACGATAAAATGCATTCACTTTTGATGAGTGTAGTTTCCTGGGTTGAATTATAGGTTTTTGATGGAAGCAAGGTTGTGTTTGATTCCTAGTTTAAACGAGAAGTCACAGTCCTATGGGAAGGCCCACCCGGAGGGCAAAACAAAGCTGCCTTGACAATGACAGCTCAGCTTTCACTGCACTGTAAGCAAAAACACCAGATAATTGTTGTTCAGTTGGATGCACAAACTCAAGAGACAAAGCAGAGAGGAGCAGATTGTGGATTTGATCCATTAGACATGCCTCTGTGAATACAGACTTAACCTGCATCTCCATAGTAAAACTAGCTCTAACTTTAGCAGCAACTGGTTTGACTACTGAGATGCTGAGATGGCTAGCCTGACTGTGCAACAAACGTTAGATAGCTAAGGATGTAGCTTAAAATCGCTCAAGTGCTGCTGCGGCAAGAATTTAGTTGTTTTTCAAGTGGAAGTAGACAACTAATCAAATAGCTAGCAGGCTAGCTAGCAAACACTTTACTCTACTTATCAACTCCTTGATAATTACAGAATATAGGGACTTTTGCCACTGTTTATTTTAAGACAGCCATCACAAGAAAACAGAAAAATAATTGACATGGACCAGATATTTTTTCTGGCTTCTACTATTAGCTAGCGTGCAAGCAAGCCTTTATTTCTAATGATTATGGGGAAGTTATCTAAACACACAACATAAATAAAGAATATTTTTGTCTTGCGGTGGCTTTAATAAAATGAGCTAAGGTGAAATTGTCAAGCAGTTGATAAGTGGACAGCATTAGCTAACTAGCCTGCTAGCTAATTAAAAAGTGGTCCATATTATTGACTGAAATATTGAAGCAGGTGCTGTATGTGAGACTTGCAATTTATCCTCATTTGGTAAACACCTTGTGGGTTTAAAAATAAAAATTTGACAGGCTTGTTAGCTAGCTCTATGGTTCCCAGTGTTAGCCGCTGGTGTTTAGCCCCCCAGGGCATCTGAAAACCATAAATAGACAGAAGCATTCAGTGCAAGGTATAGGGAGGTGATTTAAAGCAAGTGACCCACATTCAGGGCACCTTTTCTAGGCCTGGCAGGCACCTCAGCACCCCTCCTGTCACAACGTCCTTTGGAAGAAGGGTGCCCCTCAGAGATCAGACGAGCAATATTACTAAGAATGATATGATTCCCATTGGAGAGGTGGAAAGGACACGGGGCTGAAAATGTGAGTGAGTGAAAAATAGGGAACTGACTGGGAGAACAATCAAAGAAAAGATGTTAAAAACAAAGTGCCATGGGGCAAAGCGAGACTATATTAAAAAGTCATCAGTCCTCAGTTAGAGAGCTAGATTGACAGACACTCACGTCACTTGACCCAACTCAGTCATCATTTATGCAAATAAGAGCAGTCAGAGACGGGATGATCCAGCTGTTCAAACTGAAAGTGACGCAGGGAAGGATGAAGAAGATGTGTGCGCCAGTCTTTTGAAATGCACTTTGCATTCTCTGAGAGTGTTTTTTTTTTAGCTTTGAATACAACTTAATGTATTTACACATTGTTGGTGCGAGGCATTGTGGACGGAATAGCTCCAGGCCCACTGAGCTGTTTAGCTCTAAATGGTTTGCCAAGGGGATTCTGAAGTGGATGAGTCTGTTTTGATGTGTGGTTGCCTTAAGGCCACGTGCTGTCACTAGCAGAACAGAAACACGCAAAACATTTATTCCATTACTGTTACTCCAGCCTACCTCCTTTATTAATGAAACCCACAACCTCCCACTAACAAATGGGGAATTCCGTGGTTTTTAAATAGCTCATTATATAAGAGCCACTTCATTGTGTGGCAAGCCTATTCTGTGCCAGAAACACAATAGGATCCAAAATGGAGATCTTTTCATGGAATAGTGTCCATTTTGATATTAACATACATGCTGTGTTATCTATAAAGAAATGACTACAAAATAAAAATTAACCAGTATAATATTTGATTTAATATCATGTGATTATACCTGATATTGCCATAATTTCTTCCAATACAAACTGGTTTCCTCACCCTCCACACACACCTGATCAACACATACACATACAAGGTTTTGCAACCCCAATTACTGGACTGGTAAATATAACCATCCTACAGTCTGTGCTGAAGAGGTCTGAGCCAGATGCTTCCATTTTGGCTGCGAGTGAGGATGGGACAAAAGCATGGCAGACAGCGCCAAGCAGCATGATGAGAAAATAAGAGCCAGGAAGAGGGTGGAGGGATGAGGTGGGTGGGTTGGGGGGAGATGGGGTAGGGGAGGGATAAGTCCACATTGAGCAGATGATGCAGCCTCAGTGATAGACCACACAATCACTAGAATGGACGGATTTGGAGCACAAAGATAAAGATTGGGCAAGAGTTGAATAGTACAGAATCAGGCAGAATAGAATATAATAGAGCTTGACCAGTTGGGACAAAAATACATTTACAATAAAGCAACATGTGATGTCATATTACGTAAGGAGAAATAATTCTTTACAGAAGCAAACATTTCTATGTCATCTTTTCTCCATTGTGTGTTTGTATGTTCCCCTTTTGTGTGACCAGGGCTGCAGGGCTCTGTCATCAGGGCCTAGTGTTGACACTCTTCTACGCTGTAGTGACAATGGGTTCTTAGAGATGGCACACACACATGCACGCATACACATTTACACAATACAGTCTATGAGCAATAGATGCAATACCACAGTGATTTGTAGTACACCAAGAACTGCACCTTCGCAAATCAGTTGAGTAGCTAACATCACACAGCCCATATTTTCTAACCACAACCACGATTCTGAAACAGCTGGGAATAAAATGAAACAGAATGTGATACTTAGCTTATCCTTTGTGACATACATTTAACAGAAATCTATAAGAAAAACAAGTCTTAATTTCAAGCCTTCTGTTTTTATTTATGTTATATACAGCTTCCTGACTTCTTTGGAATCTGGGGTGGAAACAGTGGAATTACAACTTCCTCAAGTTCCTCACATATTGTCATAGGGACCCACGACTTTTTTTCCCCATAAGCTTCCACTGAAAAACTACAAAAAGTAAAGGATTTAAACTGGAAGTAAACAGCTTTCTCTATGGGCCTGGTTATTTCATACACAGATCAAACTGTTTTGGCTCCAAGAAGCAACATTCATAGGAATCAATAGGGCCCTGCCTTTAATATTGTATTCTGTTCTCTTTATACATCCATGTGAGAAACCTGCATGGAGTATAAAAGATCAAAACCTTTCCTCATCACAATTCCATATGCGGTCTGTTTGACTGCCCATACAGAAAGCCTAATAAGGGCTTAATTCACACATCTTGTCCTGCATACTGACTTAATTTTGTGTGTGAATGGCTTTACAGTGAAAAACAAGAAGAAAGCACACATAGAGAAGAGCTTTCAGAATGTAAATACATCAACGGGGCCATCAAATTTTATGTATAATTTTATATTTAAATTCTTCTGTCAAAGTACTTGATGGCCCACTTGTTCGTATTCTCTACGAGGAGATCAAACTCTCGCTATGGCCTCATTGGTGTCACATATCCATTGAGCCAAACACTAAATACTTTATCTCTTTGGCAAATGCTTTTCATCTTATATGAATAAAAGCCAGCAACATAAAAACGGTAAATTAAATCCTCCGATAGATTGTAAAGCTGCCATATTCAGAGTACCGCAGTTCAGAAGGGTATCATTGCACGGTTAGTAAAAAAAAAAAATGATGGCAGTGTGGATGCACACAGACAGTTATACATCAGACGATGATTGCTTAATCCATAGAGTGAACGTTTGGGAAACTCAATGAGATGTCCATAAGCAGCATTTCCAGGCAGGCCGGCAGTGGGATGTGCACTGTAAGCGTTCTTGGAAGCAATAAAGGATCGTCCGTTGCTTCAAACATACAGCTCACTTAGAGTCTAGATTCAATTCTCACACACCTCTTCCTTCTTCCTTAATCTTCCCCTGCAACATGTGCAAAGCTGTGCATGTGGATGTCACACACGGACAAAAATAGAAAGGTCCGCACATGCATACACATACAAGGATGAACATGCACATGCTCAGAGCGCCCGATAGCTCTTATTAAAGCGTGTGTTATATCTGAGGTGGCAGCGGTGAAGTCGCAGCCCAGGGCTCATTTATTTAAGAGGAGGAATAATGAATTCTTTGTGGCATCTCATCTTCCCATCACTATTAATCTGGCTTTCTGCAGGTATCTGCACAGCGATCCATACTGCATCAGGCCCTCGACCGGGGCCTCACACATTCAGATGCTTCACCAACGTCTCACCCTGAGGGTGCTAATTGTGCAGAGTTTTACAGTCTCCCCAAGCTGTTAAAAAATTACATGCATGTCATCCATCACAGTGGCTCAGCGGAATGCAAAGCTATAGTTATTCTACATAGCAGTCTTTCATCATGACTCCAATTTTTACTTTCATTTCACTTGCCATGATTGTTTTGTTATTGACACATGAAAATACCTGCAGTTTCCTCTCATGTTTGAACATCGTGAGTGCCATCATTTTTCTTTTACCGCATGCACAACACACACAAACACACTCTGTAAACCAATTTGTGCCACAGGCAGGCGAAGAAGTAATTTACCCTCCATTGAAAGTGGCTAAAAAAGAAAGGCAGGGATTAACCACAGGCCAATTACAGAGTTGGCTAAACCCCGTCTAACTGGAACAAATACATGGCAGGGCCCAGGCTTTTTGAACATGCATTAAGTCGACCATCTTCAGAGGAAGGTGAATAAAAAAAAGCAAGAGAAAGAGTAAATGAGGATTGTGGATGGATGGATGGATGGAGGGAATAAAGGGCAGCGGTAAGTCACTATAGATGCTAGGCAGGGTGGTTCAAAGACGACTGGTATTTGAAGTCCAAATTAATTTTTGTTTCGTTTCAACATAAAGATCTGCTCTGTATGTAAATCAAAAACCTGTGCTCTCTTTTAAGAAAAGACTGCAAAGAGTTAAATACTTATTTTATATTTTTGGTTCACTGACGTAACAGCCGTTAAACGCAACTGTTAAAAGTGCAAAGCAAAGCCCTGTTTGCAGGCAAGGTAGCTAAATAGCTTAGCACAAAGACATGACTGCAAAAGTCTGTTCAAATGGAGAATGGTGGAGACGAAAAACAACCAATAGTCTTACAAGCAGCTTTATATAACCTATACTCTCTTTTATTGTTCGGCCCTGACAGGAGCAAAAGAGGAAGTCACATGATGTTGTACAAGGAGCGAAAAGATGTGTAGAAATGGGGTTGAGATGGAGGGATTGGCCAAACAAATTAGACTCTTCATGTCCCATTTGAAACCAAAAGTCAACGCTGAGTTATGTATGTTTACTTACCTAACATGCTTAAATAACATGACATACCTACATTGTGGAAATTTACCTACGTATGTAATGAACATTCCTATTTTAACCCAAACCATGATCTTTTCCTAAACCTAATCACATAGTTTTGGTGGCTAAACCTAACACAACTGCAACGGTTGGTTTTGGAATAGGACACGTTGATCTCCTGCCACCGTAATATAGGATTGTAAATTACATAACAATTTTTTTTACCAAAACCATGATCTTTTTCCCAATCAAACCAAGTCAAAATCTTAAGTTGTTGGGAGGATGTATTCATATGGGTTGGAGGAGTTGTCGAAATTTTGTAGTTGTTATTCTTCAATAAAACTGCTAACAAAACTGCTAACTCTGTGTCTTATCCACTCAGATGAATGAAGGCTAATGGAGCATTATCAATGTATTTTGACTAATTTTGACATTGGGTGGAATAAAAACTATAGCATCGATTATGAGCGGGATGAACGTCCTTCACAGCAGTGTAAAAAATAGAATATGTGATATTTAAACAAATTCAATCAGAATCAATCAGAGAAACACACCAAATAGTGAGCAACCAAGACCTTTGATGTAAGGTGAAGCGTGGAACATATCAAAACTGACCTGAGAGCAAAAAAACAGCTAAAGAGAGAAAGATACAAACAGAAAGATCCAGACATGGAGAGACAGTGTGTCGGTGTAAGTGACTCAGGGCAGGTTGTATCCATCGTGACTTTGATAAGAACAGAAAGGTTACGTGACACCCTGGCCCCAGCTGACACTAAGCCATGCAGAGTGACACCGACTGGGTGAGAAAGGCTGAGGACGAGGCCTTGCTGGGGGACACTCCTAGGTCAGGATGTGTTACACACCCGAGTGACACGAAGGTCAACGACAGTTGCCGTACAGAAGATGCTGATATGGGCTTTGTTGGGACTTCAGTGTCCGTCTATAACATGCACCATATTCCAACAATCACACAGTGTCCAAACATGTCCTGTTGATGTTTGCTTGCAAAAGTAAGGACATTTATAAAAATCAGTTTGAATGGATCTTTTTGTGTGCTTGCTGAATCAACTATGTGGGACAGAGGACGTAAGCTCTCACTGGAGAATGCATTCGGGAGATGCCCCTTTATCAGATGCTGCTGAACACGACAGCCGTCACAAAGTCAAAGTCAGCTCTCTTGACATTTCTCTCCCTTTCTTTCAAAATGTCTGCGGTCAACATTAGCCCAAGGACGGGGTACTTCCAGTAATTACGAGGGATCAGCAACCATCTTCGCAAACACCTCTTATATCATCTCTAACAGCATCAAAGCAGCAGATTAAACATGCTGTAGGACACTAAGAGGAAGTTTATAGTTTAATTAAAGATTGTTTTAACTTTTGTGTTTGATGAGGGAATTGGTGCTTTCTCGCCTTCACTAGCCAACGGGGAGAGGAAGACGAGCGCCGCATCCCTAAATATGGCAGCGAGGAGACACTGGCATATGCTGTTAATATCCTCGTAGAATGAAGGCAGCTGTAATGAGCGTCATGGCTGCATACATTTATTGGTTGAAGTGTATGGGGATGCACCTTGAGGATACCGTAATGAAGTATTTAGATTCTGCAGCTGGTGCTTTTTAGGGAGGTATTCTCTGAGCGCGGTTGATTGTGAGATTGAAAACGATGCTTCGTCAGTGGATATACGTCATAGTTTGACTCTCCTGATATTCATCCCTTACTTAAAGTTCGCAACATACACAAGCTGCATATTTAATTTGATATGCTAGGGGAGGGTGGGTGGAACTAGGGATTATAAACAGCACACAGGTGTTTTATCTAAATATCTGTCACTCTCACCACCAGTCTCTGTCCAGTGACGTTAAAAATACATGTGAGCTGCCAGTGTGTGACTGTTACAATACATTGCAACGTATAAATGGCATATTAGGGTGACCTTACCTCTCTTTATCTCTCCAGACAGGCATTAAACTCTCTAATATGGCTCCAGACTGAGCAGGGGGGGGGATCTCATTTTATAAATGCTCGGCTAAATGACCCACCAGCCGCCACGGCTATGGTTCCATCTTTACTATTTCTTTTTCATTTTCATCATTTCAGGGGATAATTAAAGAGCCCGAGAGTTGGGGGTGCTGGTTGCGGAGGGGTGGGTGCTAGAGGTGCTCGCCTCCTTTCAGACATTTTCTCACTTATAAAAAAAAACCCATTCAGACAATGGCGGACTCAGGCTATCTGAGGGGCAGGGGCGAAAAAAATAAAAAGGCCACCAGTTGCATGCAGTGGGGCACCAGCCATAGTTTTCTAACATGTGGGGCAGCTGATTTGGAATCATGCCTAAACTCAAGAGCAATTTACATTTATATTTGATCAGTTTAAGGGCAACTTGACGGCCAATTTATCATGTTTTCTCCATTTGTGGGCACCCTAGAGGACCCTTTCTCAAGCTTTCTCATAAAAGGAAACACTAACAGTAATTTTTCTCCATTATCAAACACCCTGGGGGGCACTTTATCATGTTTTCACCACTGGAAGTGCACCCTAAGCAGAACTTCTCAATGTTTTCTCCATTTATAGGCACCCTAGAGGGCACTTCAAGAACCCTGGGGACTCAATTTATGAGCACCCTTGAGGGCTGCTTTCTCTATTAAAAGACACACTAGAAGGACTTCATCACATTTTCTCCATTCTACTCAAAAGGCAGTCTGGTTGGAACTTTTTTCCCCATGTTTTCTCCCTTTAGCAGCACTCTCAAGGTCACTTTATCATCTTTTATCTACCACCAGACCACTTTAATGCCATTTTTCCAGCACTGGGGCACCAAGAGACAGTTGCCCCTCTGCCATCCACCATCCCAATTAGGCCACTAGATTCAATGTTACCTCTCTGTACCGTCTTTTGATAGAGCTTTCAGCAGCTTTGCCTCCTTTTTTTTGTTCTCAAAATGCTGTCTAAACATGCTCTCTGTTCAGATACTTCAGTCTAAGAGAAGGGGAATATACAGCACTGTGTTAGGCATCTTATCAATACAACGTTTTGGCCTGGAGGGAAAATCAAAGCTTTGAAACTAAACTATTAGCTGCATGCTTACCATTTAATATTTTGACCCAGTTCGTTTAATGTATTTTGCCAAAGTTTTAGTTATAAATGAAATAGCAAATTATTAATACGTTTCAAATTGATGAAATAGTCAGATTTATTGGGTGCATTTTAAAGCATGGTTATTACAATACTTTTTTAATATCCATCAATATTAATACACTCACATCAACAGGGGTCATGAGATGTGAAGGTAGAGTCACTTTTACATCCAGTGTTATTCAATGGGCATATGAATCTACACTGTGAAAAGCAATCTTCCACTAAATCCCTGATTACACTTACGCTTTACTAATCACGAGGCCAATTACTGAAATAACCTTCCCTGCTATCCGTTTCGCCCAGCTGAGCACAGACATAAAGTGACGGACGTCACGGCAATTCACACATGTACATTTTAACATTTAGTCTGCATGAATACACTTGTCCTATCTTGATTTATATATCTTACTTGAAGAAATGAAATAGTTTTAAGACAGCCTGCAGCCAGCAGAGTGTAGTTACAATATTTTTTCCACTGCTTTAAACAGACTGCAAACACAACTCGATGACCGCACCACATAAAGGCATGATGATCGCAGCTTTAAATACTTTAAAGGCATACTATGCAGGAACTGTTATTCACTGTTTGTAAACAAAAAACATTCAAACTTGGCCCCTCCTCCCCAGCTCAACAGCAGTGTAACAAACCCCAGATCGCATTTTGGAATGAGATTTGTCTACTGATAGCTATATTTGTGTGTTTTTTCGGCACTGTGTCCGCTAATTAGTAGCTTTGTGCTGTAAACTTTCCTGCACCTAGCAAAAGAAAAAGAATAGGGAACACGCAGTCAACACAACTCATACGTGATGATTAAGAGGGATTGCTAAAACACTGGTTAAGGTTAGGCACCAAAAACACAAAGTTAAGTGAAAAGAACTGGGTTAGGCTTAAAAAACACTAATTCATGATATGTCTTGCAACACCAAGCTTCCGGTTTAAAATCCTGGGTTGGCTGGTTCCATCAACCTCCCATTCTGTGGTCCCAGTAGTTGATGTATAGGACTTTAAAGATAACATTCATGGTCATTTCAGTTGGCATCCCCTGTTACTCACCCTGCAGCTGAGTATTATAACTGCTTCACTATTGGCATCCGGCCCTACAGGAATAATCCACATCAAGCCCAACAGGCTATTAGCCACACGTTTCATCCAACATTAGATTCAGTGGCTAACTTGCAGCTCCCACTGACACCCTCTGCGCAGACTGCACCCGCCCTGTTGTACCCGGACCCTCCAGATTTACACATTAAACACTGGTAGTGCTGTACCAGCTGTCTGGCTGACTCTCTCAATCATCAGGCCAGATGTGCAGCTAATTGTCATGGCAAGCGTGGCATCTCAACACCCCGCCACGACAGCCTCCAGCATGGAGAGATTTATGAAGCATGTGTCTGGTGTGTATGCATGTTTGTGTGTGTTTCCCTCTAAACCTTGCAACCCCTGGGTGCCTCTGTCAACAGTGATGTACCACTGGTGTGGGTGATGTCAGCACTGAGCACTTTCCATTTCAGACAGGTGCATTGGAGGCCCGCTTGTGTTGAGCCTTTAGCCCACCCATGAAGGCCAGACACAGTGCAGCAGGGATCCCTCAGACACAGCTGCAATCCTGGCGGGGGGGCACCAGAGCTGAGAGGCACCACCCCTGGCCATCTGACCCAGAGAGGGATCACTGATCTGGGCCTTGTTAAAACAGCAGGTGGGGGGATCAGAATAGCTCCTAGGTGTCCTACTCTACTCTGTGTAACTGGCATCACAGTCAGGGCTCGGCTCATCCCTCCCAGGTGTGTTGGAGTGTGTGTGTGAGTGTGAGAGAGATAGACCGTATGGCTGGGGAGTGCGTGTTGTTTACGCATCTTATTTCCCCTCTGATGATAATACATCTGCTGCTTTTGGAAACAGACCACTGTACGCCATTACATCTGTTGATTAGCTCGCCGATTGCTTTTGATCGAGTGGACGCAGAGAAAGGCATTACTGATGCTCAATACATCTGCCTTATGACTGCCAGTGTAAACAGCTCTGGGACGCCGCTGTAAGCGATTGCTGTTAATCCATCAGGGAAATGGTCTCCTTGGCCCCCGACTATTGCCTTTTTCTAATTATTGGGGCTGCCAGCTTTGATAGCTATGCCCTATCTGTCACATATGTATGGATTGCGCCTCGGTTGACTGAACGAAGATTGCATGGCAATGTAAACCAGTGAGCAGGTGGAGTAAGCAAGACGGGGGGAAAGCTTCATTTGTCAACTCAGATGACTGTGGTCCCCCTCTCGGTCCATTCATCATGCATCAGTAGCAGTAATGTGGATTTTCTGAATGTTACACCCTACGTATGCCCTGTAGATGAGTCAACTGTGGCAACCTGGTGACCATGGAAGGGGCTTAGACTCAGCACTGTGGCTGCGAGAAGCTAA
>CAFUXE010000290.1:736019-754285 GCA_903364295.1 Serranus cabrilla | reverse complement strand
AAATGGACAAACTCAGACTATCAAGTCAGCACAAAACAAAAAAACTGTTGTACTTTTGTTTGCACTGATGTATGACTGCAGGAAAACACGCCAGACTCTGCCATACCACTGCAGCTTTCACACTCTATAGTACGGCTCCAGCACAAGCAGCCGTAGAGAATTATTCAGATCCTGACACCACACTGCGCTATTATTCCTCTACAAGTAAAAGCATTCAAAGACATTCTCAAGTAAAAGTAGAAGCACATCAGCATCAAAATGTACTTATATATTATTGATACATTCATGTAAGCAGCATTTTAATGTTAAGGAAGTGCTATCAGTCCTACTTATTAAAATGTATCATCACTTTAAAGTGATCATATGTTTTTGATGTTAAATCTTGACATAAAGACATAAAGTATAAGAGGAGTAGTTGTATCAAGGTACACAGAATGGAAATACTCAAGTGAAGTACCTCAACATTGTACTTAAGTACAGTACTTGAGTAGATGTAGTTAGTTACATTCCAGGCAGGGCAGGACCAATTTGGATCCTTACAACTTACTGGTGTATTGACTAAAGTTAAAGATTTTGGTTTAGCAAGGGTTAACCTAAAAACAGCACTTCCTAAAGAACATCAGCATATATAAGATATGTTGCGCCACAAAGTAAACGAACACATCATTTGAAAATTCCAGCTGATATGAATGACACTCTTATTTTTGATAATGATAGTAATTTGTGTGAGCTGGTGATGCATGGACAGAAAAAATGTCTTTTTGAAAAAGCATAAATTATAACCTGTTTCTTTTGGGTTCCAAGGTCTTGCAAGGACATCTGGCTTTTCCAGCAGCCACAGATGGGAGATTTAGCTATCAGCCCACTTCCATATCTGTCTGTAACCTTCATTCCCTGAATCTCACACCCCAGGCCCTGATGGTGGAAATGTCATGAAGATTGGCAAAAATGATGTCCTGCCCTCCCAAATGACCATTTTTACTTCTGTTGATCTAACATCCTGCCAAAAACACTGTGGAGACTTGGGGACATCCTGTCCACTAAATCAAAGAAAACAGAAATGCTCACTAAAGTAATGAAAGTTGTTTATGTTCTTGTCTAATCATGTGGTGGATGGTGAAAGCAACGGGCCAGAGCTTTCAAATGAATCCTGTCTTTAACGCATGAAATTTGCTCAGGTCTCATCACTTGACCAAAATACATTGGACCTTGGTAATTACGTTCACAGAACAACACACTAAAACCACTTTCAGCATCACCTGTTAATGGATTTAATCTTTGACAAGGAGTCTGTGGGAGTAAAAGGTCAAGACGACCATTCACATCCAACACCACAGACCGCACTTGATGGGAGATCAGCCCACTTCTATATCTGTCTGTGCCCTTCATTCCCTGTACCTTACAACCCAGGCCATAATGGTGGAAATGTCATGAAGATGGCAGAAATTATGTCTTGCCCTCTCAAATGACCAAATATAATTTCTGTCTATCTAGTATGTTGTCATGAAGACATGGGGACATGCTGTCTGCTAAATGGTAGAAAACTTGTTCCAAGTGTCATTCCTTGACCAAAGTACCTTGGATCTTGGTCATTAGGTGGGGCATAACTGTAAGATTTCAAGGACCCCAAAATACAAATTACAAATGGACAAATTCTCAGTTGTCAACCGGTATCAACTGGTAAGGAGTCAAATCTTGGACTAGGAGTTTGTGGTAGAGAAAGATCAAGAACCATTCGCAGCAGACACTGGAGACCATCCTTGAATTTAAATGGTCTTACGATCTCTACAACTTTCTTGATCGAGGTCCTGTACATGGTGATGACACCTGAGCAAGTTACATTTGCTGGAAAAGGTCTTGGGATTTAGTGGAAAGACATGAGAATCGTTATTTAAGGCAACTTTAAAAGAAGGTGTAGATTGAAATTGTAGCAATAGCCCATAGTGGTCGAACAGACGTATGAAACTAACACCCCACAACATTTACTGCAACAAATATAGTTGCTAATTCAAACCACTGCATACACTGGGGGTTACAATTTGAGCTACCAACATGTTCATCCGTGCACAATGAAAAGACGACTAGACTTAGTGAGTATTCTTAAAAATGTTTTACCATTTATCCAAGAGGCTTAATTAGTTCTACTGACTCTTGGGGAGTTCTGTGGTATTTAACTGCTCTGGGTGATTAAATACAGAGGAACTCCCCATCAGTCGGTAGAACTGATGAAGTCTGCTAGATGAGGAGCAACTGTTCTTCAAGACCAGACAGCAAATCCAACTGCTTTCAGTTTACTACTGCTTAATATCCCCTGACCTGGATGACAGAGAATCTTTACAGACATATGAGCAATACTGCACTGCAACAGCAATATGCACAGTCATGTTTGGCCTGCTCAGCGATGATTCATTCCTATGGCATTTTCCAGATAATGAATTTCGAAGCTTTTTCATCTAGAACTCTCAAAATGTCAACCAGAAAGTTTGCAGCACTTTCAGACATACCCACAGCAAATAATTAGTGTAAGAAACAAGGTCTTGTGAGGATATGCTGCGTCCTTTTTTAAAGCAGCCAAAGTCAGCAGATTCAGTATAAACACTTTATCCAGCCACCTCGGCTTTACATCTCCTACCCCCGGGGCCTGATGACAGCATGTCAGGAAGATGTAGTGAGTGATGTCTTGCCCACTGTCAGGTAAATGGACAGGAGTGGAGAGGGGGTGGCATGAAAGAGGTAGAGGGCAGGTAAGACAGGAAGGGTATATAAAAGAGGCTGGTGGTTTGTGGGAGATAAGGAATCATGCTCAATCATGTCCCAGTTATTATCAGCCGTGCCTGCCAGCGCCTGTATTTCTAGTTAGAGAGACAGCAGCCAGTGATGTGTCATTTTCTGTAATGACAGGAAACAGTTGTGATCGGAGCCTGTGGGCCCCTGACTCAATGATACAGGCCATTTACTTAACACTAATCAATTGCTTCATGGGAGGATGTCTGCTCTCAAACTGCAGAAAGCAAACAGTACATTTTCTTGGAATTGTGCATGTGCACCTGAAAACATGTCAATCAGGATTAGAACCTCTGAATCCTATTAGAGTCCACAAAACAAGCTAACCTGGAATGGAAAGTGAAATGCTATTTATGAACCTCCAGCCAAAGCTAACGAATAAGGCCCCAGGTATTGGACCTAAGGGCCACCATCACTGCTTGAACGTGAAACTATTTTGTAGCTTGATTGGGTCTGTGAGGCCCCCATCAGGTGGGATGATATGGGGCCATGGCTCCTGGGTTCTCAGGTCTAATTTGCCTGTACTTCTCCCCTCAAAGAGAGACGGGCATAATTAACGGGACCCAAACACCCACCACGGGCTGAACAGAGTCATTTAGGGGAGCGACTCGGGAGCAGCGGCAGCAAATGAAATGTAATTGCAGTGGGAGCAGAGGAGCCGGGCTGGTGTGTCGGAGGCACTGATGTGTGTGTGAGAGGGAGAGAAGAGAGAATGAATGGGCCAGACGTGAGGGAATGAGGGAGCAAATGAAAGACACAGAAGTTAGATGGAGATTGTGCAGTTGAGGGGAGAGCAAGCAAAATAATGACTGATGAGTGATCGTCAGGGACAGGCAGGGATAAACACTCAGGTTAGAGTAAAAAACAAATGCACAAATTCACCTAAACCTCAAGAAAAAAGTTTAACTTTGAGTTTAACTTGCCAATCGCCGGTGGCATCTAGCCATACACAAAGTTTTGGTTACAACTCCCAGGTTTTGAAATATCTGCCTCATCAAATACAATGAAGGCAAATGGAATTTTGTTGGTGGTGATCATAGCATTGAATTTACTTAAAAAAGCCAAACGTAATTGAAAACAGTCTCTTGTTACTTTAGATAATCCACAGAACACACTGTTAACAGTTTTAATGGGAACTGTATCTTTCGGCTGATAGCAGTTCCCGTCTCAGTGAGCTCTGTGGATTACACTCAGTAAATAGGGCAGCATTTCTGGAAAGACATGCCACTGTTGAATTTTTTACATTTCTTCTTTCATTGCCTTGAGCACAGCAAGGAAATTCCAAGAAAAACCTGGGCAATCTGCATCGAGACATACCACCAGGCATTTTTGTAAGGTGGAGGAGACCAAACTTTAGCTGTCATTCTAATCTATATTCTTCTATTGACACTTATATAACCTGTGGGTTTAACCCCAAGTGATGCTCTCCAAACAACCCAATCCATATTAAAAAAGCAACAGAAATTGTGCTACAAAATGATAGAAATTGACCCTTTAAAGATGCTCCACCTCAACCCCAGCATCGTTTGTTGTGTCCATTAGCAACTGCAATCTCTCAACCTTACAGTTATTATCATTATTCATTTCTGATGTTAAGAGCATTCAAATTGGCCTTGACCTACTTGGTGTATCCACTAGCACTAACCCCTCCTCCCCTCCCCTCCCTTTCCATTTCACCTACACCTCTTTCCCATCATCCCTTCCTCTGTTCCTCTCAGTTTACTGATCACTGGATGAGAAGTGACCCGGGGTCAACTATGTTCCTGTCGCTTCCAGGCACGGCCAGCCCAAACAAATTGGGGTCACCAGAATGCTGGAGTGGTGTGATCACACACACATATATACACACACACACTTGAGATGGCTGAGTGTAGATATGTGTAGATAACAGGACACATTTTCCACCAAGCTGGTATATTAAAATAATGTAGTTTGATCCAGCAACATGATGAGTGAGCGAGATTCACCAGGTATGGTCTTGGTTGGTAATTAACAGAAAATCCACCTATTAAACTGAAAATGAGCTTTGAATGTAATATTGGGAAGAGGAAGCACAGGGGTCAACGAGACAATTAAAGTCCGTGTAAATGCATTTTTAAATGCCTGCTGTCCCTTAATTGCCATTTATAGATATCGTTAGAAATGGTTTTAAATGACCTTTAAGCCTACCATATGAAAGCAATAAAAGCAAAGACGACGCCAATAACTTCTTTGACGGGGCATAAAAAGAAATGCTGTAGGGTGATTAGTCATTTTCTGGTCTCTGCACACACAGATTCCACCCAGTGACCCCTGTACGTGCTACTCACCAAAAGTATAAATGGCATTTCGGGACAATTTTTGAGCTCCCACAGAAGATTTCACTGCACAGTACATGAGCCAAACTCAAATATCCTAAAATTATAAATAGCTACAAAGCATAACTGGATTTTCTTAGTGTGTCTCTATTTTCAACTTCAATCAAATTCTCATTCCAGTTTATTACGTTTCATTAGGACCGCACTGATTCAACTCTGGGCCAAAACTGCTCGAAACCCACGCTGCAACATAGAAACTGGAATTAGCCTCCAGAACCGCAAATTAAGTCGAACTTCACAATATAAACGGTTTAGCATAGCTCTCAATGTGTATATATCAAGCCTCTATCTTTCACCAGCCGAAAACACAAATATGTCTACAGTTTTTGAATAATGAATAGCCATGTCACAAAGATGTAGCATCATGCTGTGTACAGAAACCCTGCTGCAAATAAAATGATTTTCACTCATTCTGCATCAATGACCCTAAGTTCATTTCCTCTTCTCTACCTTTCCTTTCCATTCCTTGTACTATTTGTAGCTTCTGGTTTACTCCCTGTCCCTTGGTGCAGACCATCTTTCCGCAATCTTTGCCATCCTTCCTTTCTGTTCTCCTCCTCTTCCTTGTTCTTCAGTGAATAGTAAATAGCCCTTAGCCCTCTCCCAGTCCCTTGGCATCTTTTTGCCTATTCACCTTCCTTGTCTAGGTACATCCAATCTCTCCTGTTCTTACTGGGTTTTCCAAAGGGGATTCATCTGACTGAATGTAGCTTAAGGTACTTTCACCATCCTCTCATCATTTCCATCCACACCCCTCCATATCCCCAAGGCGGTCTCTTACTATGTGCAGCTCCAGGTAATCTCCCAGTCCCTTGGCGCTCTCTACCCTGACCAGAACGGCCTCCTTCAGCTGCGTGCTGAAGCCCACTGCCAGCCGGTCTGCCCGTGTGCTCGGCCGGTCATTGGGTGGCCAGGTATATGTGATGAGGGCTCCTCCTCTCCCGAAGATGTATGTTGTCCCAGCTGTAGAAAAAAAAACACACAAAGAGGATGGAAAAAGATTATACATAATCCGAATCAGGAATACTTTATTGATCCCTGGAGGGGAATTCGGTTTCACTCCAGTTACTTCAATAAAACAGAAAGAAAGTATATGAAATAGTGGAAAAATAGCAAAATATATCGTTTAAAGTAAAGAAGAAAAAACAGAAAGTGCAGTTTATGAAAATAATCTGCATAATAATGTGATAAAGTGATGTCCAAAAAAGCTTCCTTTTTTAAGAATAGAGCATTGTAATACATTATTTTCATTGCACACAGACGTGTCATTGTAAACCAATGTATTAAATCGAATTTCAGTGAAAAGACTAAAAATCTGTGGCCTGAATATCTTATTTGAAGAAGATAATGCATGTGAAAGACTCTGGTTAATAAAATGTGTTATGACAGTGTATATCATGGACTCATGTTTAGCTTTAGCACTACTATTAGCACCAGTGCTGGCTGTCACTCCCCTTTGATATGTTAATCTGCCGAGCCACTGCAGTTTCACTTGCCCTCAGTTGCGTTGCATTCAAACTAGGGCGAACTGACAAACTTTGTGTTGGCGATGCTGTCAGTATAACCATCAGCCCTCAACATCAACAAAAGAAACTCCTCAGATCTCCTTGTCAAAAGAACTTTGCCTCAACAGTATTTTTGAGTTCCAGCCTAAAAAAAGAAAAAGAAAAAGAAAACCTACCCGCCTCGTACGCTGAGCGATTTCATGTTTGAACTGTAACAGAGGAGTTAGGACTTGGCTGGGCTCCAATAAGCCCGGTGGTGAATGAGAAATGACGGGCGTTGGCTGTGATTAGCATAGAGTAATGAAAGCACAGTGAACTGCTCTCAACCCTGTGGGCTGTCAGTCTTCCCCGGGACATAAATACATATAAACACACACTGCATGTGCAGATACTAATGCATGGATGTGTCATTATATGACTGAGTGATGTGTGAGCTCGCTGCACATGTCATTCCACTTTCTGAGTAAATCCGTCTAACCACACTTGATAGCCTTGTCAGCATCAGCCGATCAACACTTTTTTCATTTTTTCCAGATGAATAAGATTCATTCAAGTTTTGTTTCACTCCACATTTTAGCCCCTGGTCATGTGTACCCGTGGTAAGGTCTGTGAAATATCAGAAAACAGTGATATCTCTTTTTGAGATGGTACAACAGTTGAAGAGTTGAGCTTTTCTCCTTGCTAGAGGAGGGAAAAAGCAACAACGTTGGAATACAGTTTCTGTTTCTGTCTTATTGATAGGACAGCCTATTAGAAGGTTAAACAAATAATAAATAGTAATACATAATATTAATAATAATTACCAAGCTGGCTAAGGGGTTAGCATTAGGCAATATTCCAATAAAGGAAATTCATTTCTACTGATAAACTACTACTTTAAAACTTGTAAATTAATTTATTTAACGAGAAAAAAACTCTGAATGTCCAATTACATTATAAAGTCACACATTAGCAGCAATCCCTCCCTAAAAAAGTTAATTAACGAGAAAAAGTCACATATTTAAGAGAAAAACAACTAGGAAAAAAAATTCATAAATTTAATTATTATTATTACTTTGTTTGTTAGTTTTTCTTTTTCAAATTTACCACGTTAATCTCAGTTTTTTGCCATAAATATAGAACTTTAATCTCAGAAATTCTGATTTTCTATTGTTCTTGGAAAATTACATTCATTTATTTAATATAATTAGATTTTTTTTATACTACCAATGGTCCTAATACACTGTTGTAGAATGGCTTATCAATGAAGTGTTTCTGTGCACATGCACAGTCATTGGTTTTCATTCTGCTCCTGCTCAAACACTCACACGTTTGAACACTTTCTCATGCTGAATGACTTTTTCCTCAGAAACCTGTGAGCACATTGGTAATAAAAGCCAGATTTGAGGTGATGCTTTTGAGAATTTCTCTAGTTGAGGACAGCCTTAGTGCACACACAGACTCACACATGTCCTCGTATTTTTTTTCCTGCCCTACAAATCTCTTTCTAGGTGTGCTGTGGTCATAGAGGATGGGAAGCCGAGGCTGTGATGACTGCAGGGCCAACCGGCCTTCAAACAGCATCCAGAGCGCACACACTCTTAGTCATAGACGGGGACGAGGCAGGCTGATAAAGAATGGAGACATGCGGTCGTGTTGCGCACACACACGCGCACACACACACTCACGCAGCTACCCGACACTTTCATTATCTAACAATCCGCTGGTAGCCATTTGAAACCGGCTGACACACACAACTCTCCTCCCTCCCTCCCTCTTTCTGGCTCTCACCATCCCTCCCTCCTCCTCTCCTCCTTCCCTCCCAGCGGAGCTAAGCCCTCTGCTCAGCTCTTGTTGTTTTCTCGAGGCTGTATTATTTTAGCGCTGACTAATTATCACAGCACGGCAAGGAGGGCTATAAAGAGGTTGTGTGCCAGAGGAGCAGGGTACGGAGACAGGGAGGATGGGAAAGTGCGAAATGTGGATGGTGGAGAGAAGAAGAAAGTTGGCATTTATTATTTTTTTTCTCCTTTCTTTTCTTTTTTTTTTTTTTACCCGTTCCCGTGTTTATTATTAACAGTGCAGCACTGGAGCTCCGCAGAAGCTGGGCATGAGACAGCTGTGAGGAAGAGGAGAAAAGATTTCTAAAATGGCCGACAAACAGGGAGGGAGGGAGCCATGTTGTGATAAATGAGAGTGGAGCCATGTTGGGGATAAAGAGGGAATAGTTGATGGCAGTGTGAGTGCTAATGTATGTGAACACATGTGTGATAAGAGGAGCGAGTGTGAGAGGCAGGGAGAAAAAGTTTTCTAGTCAGAGGAGGAGTTATAACAGGAAGGAATGGCCAAGTTGCATTATGGGAAGTTTTGGGATCCAACAAAAATCTGAAGATTTCAGAATTTGCTGCATCACATTTTGGCTATTCTGTCTCCAATTCATCATTTGGAAGATGCTTCACTTTATGGAAATGCAATGATTAAATTCGAGGGACATAGCTTCTCTTTTATGTAATTAATGAACAATTTACAATAAATCCTCACTTTTGAGATGGTACAACAGCTGAGAGTTTAGCTTTTCCCCCTGATAAATGAAGTAAAAGGAAACAAATCAGTAATTCATTTCTCTGCCTTACTGGACCACTTTAGGGAAAATAAAATAATACAAAATAATATGAATAATAGAAATGAGGCATTAGGTCATATTCTAAGAAGAAAAACAGAATTTATTAGAATGTCTTCCTTTATTACTATGAGAAAAAAACACTAAATAAAAGTTAATTAACAAGAAAAAGACACATTTATGAGAAAATGATATGAAAATAAGGGTTATTTATGTATTAAATATGAATTTTTATACTTAATCTGAATACATAATTTTTTATGTTTTTTATTTTTCTTCCAAATTTACCACTTAAATCTAAGAGAATATCATTTTTTTAAAACAATAATTTTTCTGTAATTAATGAACAATTTGTTGTGGTAAAAACTTGGATATTATCATACCACCTGTTGTAAATAAGACACTATTACATTATTCAAATTGTTCAAGGACATTTCTTTCAGCTTCAGTTTGTCACTCGCAAGATGACAAAACGATAGCAGGCGATATCACGAGCGTGACTCCATCTTTGTTGTCGTTTGAAAGCCATTTCAAGTGGCTCTAATTTTAAGGATTTCAGCTTCCGCTCTATTGTCTCCTGTTGCTTTGGAAGGTGCCAAGTTCTCAGCAGGGATCTGACTGAGACACAACATATCACGGGCTGGCTGGATTCATTTCAATTCGACTGAAAAAAAAAAAAAATCACTTTTACAGTGAAATACAATAAATATGTTGAATTTTGAGGTTGAGGTTTTGTAATTTTTTTCAATGGGAGTGGAATGTTTTGCACGCTGTTTTGTGATGCATTTTTCTGCTCAAAATGCCTGGCGTTTTTTGTCCTGACCACCAGATCAAAACACTTTAACACAGAGTGTAAAAATCACCTAATGTCATGTGTTTCTTTCCTCAACTGTCGACAAGATCTCCAACATAAACCACAGAATATGAGCGTTTGTCAAAATGACCCATATGATCATTTTTGTCATATTTTGCTGCCTGTACAAACAACCCATGAGGTCATTTTTGAGTGGGACTCCCCATTGTCCATTGAAGCAAAACTATCCCTGCCTCATCCTAAAATAAGCCTTTAACTGGCCATCATCCAGCGGGTGATTTTTCCTCCTTCTGATGGTCTAATGTGTCCACACAGATCTCTGTTCCCTTGTGTCTAACATGCTATTAAAAAACAGCCTCTCATCCTCAATCAGAGCCAGATCAAGAACCCCCCGCCTGTCCATTTTAAGCCAAAAATTAACAGTGTTAACAGTAAAAAAAATGGTTCGGCTAAAGACAAGAACAAGAACAACAGGAAGAGGAAAATCTGCCTTTAATTTAACTTTAATTACAGATGTTCAGTTACTGTAAACCCTATTCTGAATTCTAATGAAGCATCCAGATATGTGTACAGTCTGAAACTGTGATATGTTATTTAGGGGTGCACCAGGAAATAGACATGCAGCATGTATCACCACTGCATATCTTACGTGTGGACTCACAAAGAACTAATTCTCATCAATTAACACCTCTCTCACGCGGAGCATCCACCATATGCTTTGTCTTCCCCTGAGACTTTCCTGTGCGCCTCATGCCACTGTCACACTGACACATTTACTGGCAGCAACATGGCAAACACAAGTGCTAAAGTTGAGGAAAAAAAACTAACTCAGGTAGCACTTGGAAATACTTTCTACTCCGCCCTCGCTCCCGACATCCATCCAATGAGCTGCTGTTGACTTTGCCGGCTCGGATTTGTCCAGCTGATAGCAGCCACCTGCTGCCTTCTACACTTTGTGCGCTTGTGTGTATGTGCACTCTTCTCTCCTCTAAATGAGGAGACAAAGGAGGTGCAGAGTCTCTAATGAGTAGTCTGACAGGGCGCATCCATGTGTCACTGTTTCTCCCAGCAAACACCTGCTGCTCCGGCTGAAAATCCACCCAATCGTGCAACGCAACACACACGAATACGAGGACGAGATGGAGCGAGAGCACACAGAGAAAAGGTGTTTATGAAACGCAGGAAGAAGAGTCTGGAGGGCATTCTTCTCTGGTTTTCTTGGAAAGAATCATCTCCTTAAACCAGATAACATCTATATATTGTGAGCTGCTGCGTGTACAGTGGGCGTTCCAACACATTAACAGGAAGGAAGTATATTAAAGCAGTGACTCATATGAAACTATAAAATCTTAGGAAGGGGTTAATTTGCCATGTTTTAATGGAAAAAACCCATGAAAATGGGTTCTTTAGGCACCAATGACACACAGACACGCCCACTTTATGCTAATCTCCAGCCGTTTGGTGGAAAATGCATTTTTTCTCATGCAGTATAAACGCGCAGCATGCAGAAATATTCAAACACAGTAGGTGATACTGTATTTGAATATTTCTGCATGCTGAGTCCCTAAAAACAGTCTTGTCTTGCATAAATTGGATAACACTGGAAAGCTGTTCGACTGTTGTGGATTTAATGAGCACATCTTTATTTATATGTGATGATATTATTCCCCCGTAGTAGCTTTTCATTGTAGTGAGAGCATTTTTTGAAAGTTGACCTCACTATATAAAAATGACTGGTAATTACCTCTAGGATAATCACAGCCTCATAAAAGGCTGCAAATAAAGTGATGTCCTAAAAAGCTTCCTGTTTCAGCTGAAGACTGAAAAATCATGGCCTGAATGTACTATTTTAAAAGATTATGCATGTGAGAGAACTTTCCGAGGTTTATTGACAATACGGGGGGTTTGTCAGCAGTTTCCAAAGTAATTGCCATCCAATCACCTTGAATAAAAAACGAAAAGAAAAACAGTCCTTACAGATACCAAATCACAATGTTCATTTTTTTTTTTACTTGTCCTATTTTTTGTTACAGTTCTGGAGTGATACCATTTGTGACATTTCACACCAAATCTTCAAAATGGTATCACCAACCACAAAATATCTGCAACAACTTAGACATAACTGAGCATGACAATGGCTCATCATATACTCACCATAAAACACGTCATGATGTTGTAAGCCATTCTTACACTTTAGCTATTCATTTGATGGCTCATAACTAGATTTTATGATCTATAACTAGAACAACTTGACATACTGTGCTGAGCTACCTTTCACATGGACATTCAGGTTTTTTCCACTTTCAGATAATGTACTGGTCAACCCTGATTCCAAAAAAGGTTGGGACGCTGTCTGAAAATACAGTAATATAGAAATATACATTTACAAAAACCTAAAGTTTCCTAGTTCGGGCATTAGATATCTTCATTTTGCTGTTATAACTTTGTTCACAGCATTCCAACTTCTTTGCAATGGAGGTTGTACAACATTTTTATGTGGCCTCTACTTTTGACCTACTATCTCCCCTTAAAGATCCCCTGTGCCCTGGCCATCTGAAAAGTGGGCAGAATGGAAAGGGGTTTAGTTTCCCCTCAGGTTACATTGTTAGCTACGCCATTTTTAGGACTGTTCGAGGTGGTGTTAGCACCATTAGCATAGCCACTGGCTCATCTACCACCAAAGACAAGGTAGATACCAAAACACCCATAAACTTTGTTTTCCTTCGGGTCACATGGATGATTCTGCTAGCATGCCACCTGCTTTGCTGACGTGTATGTATGGCGCAGTCGTACATCCCTTTTGACACGTGCACCTATTGTGCACTGTGTGCATTTGTGTGTCTGCAACTATGAAGAGAACAAGGCAGACAGGAGAATCTGCATCCAAGTTCTCCCGAACAGTAACTGCTTGCCTTTATTGAAAACTGTGAGTTAAAAGTAAATTAGTGCTGCCCTGGGAGTTGTCAGCAAACAAAAACCTGGCCGGGTATGGATTTCTCTGACCTTCAGTCCACCGTGGTCTAATCAAGCAATCTACCTCCCCGCTTTTGCTAGAATAACAATAATGATGGAAATGCTCTGTTGCACTCATGTGTTCCACCCCTCCTATTGAAAAAAAAAAAAGAGGCTAAATATTTATTACTTTTGTCCAATTAGCTCTGGCGCCATCGATCTGGCCAATCAATCCTACCTGCGGCGCTAGAGGTGGAGAGAATGCAAAGAGATGAATCAAAACATCGTGGGACGCCCCTTGATTATTATTTCCATTCACACGGGCCGGCTGGTAATTTGGTTTGAAGAAGAACGAACAAAAAAGAAATACTATTTTCCTTTTGTCCATGGATCGGGTGGAAAAATAATCAGAAAGGACTCATGAATCAAAGCAATAATGAAAAAACTATTGATTTTGATTTTTCACACCCCTCCTCCTCTGCTCTGTATTGGGATGAGAGTGTATTTAGGACTGAGCTTATCATTTGGGATGCTTTTCTGCGAGGGGCCATTGATTTGGGATAGTGGATTCTCGGCCACTACTGTCTACTGTGGGGATAAACAGGTCATATCGAAGAAAAACCAGACGCCACGATTTTTCATTAAGGCCTGCGGTCAATGTTGCAGTGTCCAACGGCAGCCACAAAGCCTCATGGGAGCTGACAGCGTGAAAATTGCAAGATATGCCCTGGCCATAAAATGAAAATTCCACAAGGAAAAAAGGACTGATGGCAGTGATGAAGTCAATTCTTGAGAGGCAATAAGCCTCAAGGCGCACTGGCACTGTACACCCACGTAAATTTATACACACTTCTTATTTTAAACTCTCAGACAGCCTCTCAAACAATAACTCAATAACACACAGATGGTTCCTCCAACCTTCGTGTATTATTGCATCAGTGCAGACTGATTCTTTGAAGCAGTTAAGGAGAGAGACAGAGCTATTGATTCTTTTTAAACGAAAAGACTGAAGCCTTTTTTTTTGACACAACATATATTTCAGAGACACGTACAAAGGGATGCGTGGACCGGGAAGAAAAAAAGACGGGGAGGAAAAAAAAGAGGCCGAGATAAGACATTTGCCAAAAGTTTCCAGACAGCTGTTGATCTTTGAAGTTACACACACACACACACACGCTCTGACAAGAACTTGCCAAAGACCACACACACTTTGCTGACATTTTAGGGTCTTTCCATCTCTTCCCCCCTAACTTGTGCTGCCGCACAAACACCCACACACGCTCCCTTTTTTTTCGTAGTCTAACAACCTCGTCAACATCGCCGCCCCATGCTCTGATAGCTATTTCTCTGCGGTATATAAGAAAATGTAGAAATGGCATCCCAAAGATTGGCTGCATCGAGAGAGGAAATAGCAAGTCATCCCCCTCTGATGTGGTTGGATAATATTCCTCTTCTATCTACGCTTTCTGCAAGATTGCTTCCAAGGATGAGAGAGATCTTCCTGTTACATGAGGGGGGACAGCACTTGACTGGGGCCTCAAAGTCTCCCAGGAGTCCAGTTAGGGACTGCTTTTTTGTGTGTGACATCTTTTTAAACTCGCTAAAGAATACACTAATCTGCTATGGACTGATTAGCTCCACAGTTCTTGACTCTTAAGAATCTACTGCTGGTACAAGTGAGACAGTTAAGACATTAAGAGGGATTTAAAGAGACAGTGACTTATCGTGCCTGACGCAACTATGATTTTCTGATTTTGTAATATCCTGTCTATTTCCCACCACCAGGAAACTCTCTGTCTCCTGTAGTCTTAGTTTGATCTCAACAGGCTGATAAGAGCACCAGTCGTAATTGGGCCTGCAGAGTTCTGCAGTACGAGCTGGAAGATGGGACACTGCACCCCAGTGTGGACTACACTGGAGAAGAGTAATTGGACTGACCTTAAACTTGGAAAATAATTGGACTGATTATACATATTTCACATGCTGCACGTACCGTTGACTATAGCACAAATGTAGAGATGAAACGGCAAGCAGCTGCAGCAGCTAGCATGCTGTAGATTTTGTGTTTGCTGTAGATGGTCATGCGGGAATTCCATATTGTTCAGAAAACATGCCTATCAGTTGTTTTTAAGCTTAATGAACATTACATTACATTAGATTTGAAATCTTAAGACCTGAGACCCTGATCCATACTTACTTTTTCTAACATTTTATTTTAACCTTTGTTAATTTACCCAGGAACTAAATAGAGTCCTTGACCTTGTGAAGGTGTAGACAGCCATATGCCTTCCCTAGCACACTTCAACTTATGCCGAGTTCCAAACTATTTCCCTTGAAGGGTTCCATGACTCCCTATAGGAAACTTCTGCATATTAAATTCCCTAATGTACCCTAATATTTCTACCATGTCTGCCTTCTTTCCATTCTTCTAACTTGTGGATCTTTGTCTCCCTCCATTGAAGTTTCACCAGATAATATATTCCATCCCCTACAGCTGCACCATCTCCATCAAGTGTTTGCATAAATAACGCTGCAGACTAACTATAGGGTAACACAAATCCTTGGAGTTCCGTGAGTGTAATGCACAAGAGTGGAAGGAGCCTTTTAGTTACAGCAATGTTGCAGCTCTGCTAAAAGTCTGTGTGTGGAGAGTCACATTATTAGGGCGTTGGATTTCTTTGAAGCTGATTGTTGCTTATTTGCTTCTAAGATGACAGACATACTGGGGTCGCTATATCTGTATGGAAAAAAGGCTACTGACAAAATGGAACTAATTTCAGTCCCAGATTGTTCAACATTTCCCAGATCTGAGCAGATAACTGAAAAGAAATGGTTTGAATGATTTAAATACCTTAATCACAGATAACAAGAACATGTTCTTTAAATTGTACTTATGTCAATATCTGACTATGAATCATGTTCAGACATCACTTCTGTCAGAGATGTCTGATGATGATTCCCCTCCTTAATTCTACCTGCAGGGACTTGATACACAGCTGTACCTTTTTACATTTCTTGAGAATTCAAATGTTTCTCCTATTTTTTTTGTTGCTTTCGACACCAATGATGTGCTTGCAAGGTTTGTTTGAAACATTTCAAAATGCTTGTTATGTCCCTGGAGGGGGATGCTACTATCAGAGAGTGAATTCTGAACAAATACCATTCCTGAGGCAGACACTTATCTTTCTCCAAATATGTTTAAATGGAAGGATCCAGCGGGAGTAGTGGGAAGATGGTAGGGGGTTAGGCACTCAGGGCTGAAGAATCATCCTCAGCACATGAGGCCTGCATATACATCATCCAGAAATTTTATTGATCAGCCCAGAATACCCTCCTCTGTCTGATAGCCTGCTCAATAGTCTGAGGTCGAGACAGTGACGGCCAACTGAAAAGCCATTTTATTTTCATCAAAGGCACTCACACACACAAGCACGCCGGCTTACCGAGGCAAAGGCTGTTAATCGTTGTTGAGCATTTTCACAGAACTATGCAAGAACTAGGAATACAAATAAGTAATCAATCAATCAGGCAGCCGGTTACTTGTGGAGTAAGTGATTCATTTAACAAACAGCCATTTTTGACCCAGAAACGACTGAATAAGCCTCAGGAACCAAATGCCAAGACTACATTAACTTAAGCTAATCGTTTCCTTGTGTTTCCGCCGTACCTAAAGAACTGTGAAGAGGATTAAAAAGCAATCGTGTTGTTAAAGAGGTAATTCTTGCTCCCAACAAGACAACAACACTGAGTCATCATTGTAAATTACTGTACTGTTGTGTAACTGTCATATTTGAATCAGTGTTGGAAGGAGGGCATGCAGAGGTGAAAATACATCCTGTCCTGGTTCTGGTTGCTGGGATCTGTTTGACTAATTCAATTTTGAGGTACTTGTACGTCTGACAGAAATATTGTGCTCTTAACTTACGACACAATATTCATCAGGCAGCTCTAGTTACTTTGCAGATTCAGATTAATAACACAAAATATAACGAAGAAATAAATTATGATACAGTATTATGGACTAAAATCCCCAGCTGCAACATGAAAGTAATAAAAAAATGAAAGCAACAATAATTTTAACCCAGTACTACAAATAATTTTGAAATGGGCCATTCTGCATAATGAATAGTTTAAGTTCTGGTATACGATGTCTGTAACTGTAGAGACTCTGCCTTCTTCCTGTGTTTTCTCTTTTCTTTTTGTTTTGCTGTGTTCCAGACGTTTCTGGGTGTCACGCTTTGGGCACAAAGCTACAAAAAAAGCAGACACAGCACTGATGTTCAGTTTACAAATAAGGGATAATTCCTGCACTTTAAGTATGTTATGATGCTAATACTTTTGTGCTTTAACTTGCTAAATTTGCACCAGGAAATGACTTGTAAGACTTGAAAAGTACTTGCAGACCTCCGCCAAGGCAATAGGGTCAGCCTATGCAATTTGGTATTGCATAGGCTGACCCTATTGCCCTGGGCCTATGGGCCAAAATCATCAACTAGCTGGTTGTATGAATGGTAATTATAGTTAGCATCTTTTTGCTTGTTTATATTGTTCGTTAGCTTGTTAGCTTGTTAGCTTGTAACTGGCAGTGGTTGACACAGTGTTACAGTGTGCTTTCACTCACTGTACTGACAGATCCACCCGTGTTGGAGGTTCCAGGTTTATTTTTTACAGGGTTTGATTGGTTTTTCAAAGCAGTGACTAAATGACATAATCTTCCATTTTAAGGAAGTGCACAGACATCTTCCACTTTAGTAGAGGAATGTAAAAACACATCCACACCACAAGTCTGTACAAGAAATAAGGTCAGACATTTTCAGGGGGTATAAACATAAGAAAACCACATATTTGTGTGGAGGTGGAGAATTTCAAAAGCACTTTTAAGTGGAAGAGAAAGTCACCCATACAGCGAGGGGGTCCTATTATAAACTGTCTACAATAACAGCTGGATAGCCGAGCACATCAGTGCGCCATTTAATTTGGTTAGTTGTTTCTGAAGTTTGCAGTAATTGTGTTATCAGTGTTAATGTCCATTGTTCATGCATGAATGACACTTTTGTTCAACACTCTGCTAATACAAGGGGGGGGGATCTGACACCTTAATACCCATTACTCACAAACAGAAGCTGCACGCTCAAACACCCCCTACTCAGAAACACACGCGTGTACGCACAAACACACGCACGGAGCAGCAATAACAGCAGCTTTTCCTCACATTAACTCTTTTAATAACATGCCAATCAAGCAGCAGCGGCAGA
>CAFUXE010000290.1:710237-735760 GCA_903364295.1 Serranus cabrilla | reverse complement strand
CCCATACAGAGTCATTAAGCTGCGCTGCTCTGAAAAGGTCACACTGTTTTGTTCGTGCGAGATCTGTGGGAATACACATTTGTTTATGTGCGTTTTAAGGGGGTGCGAGCATGTGTGTGCACTTTTTGATAATGTTTAATAGCCACGGACCAATTAGTGTTAACACCATCCTAATTACGCTGGAGTGGCCTTCACTGTACATAAACAAACACAGGCTGAAGCTGGTGTTAGCCTTCATCCTTCAGCCTCATTTATAACTCCTTTTACATGTAGAAATATATTTGATCATTTCAAACTGTGTCATCCTCGCCGCCCATATGCTTTCATGTATCTTTTATGTTGACATGCAAAGCTAATATAAACGTTCAGAGCTCTGGTGTCGGAGTTCGGGCTGTGTTGTAAGCGTGTAGTAATATTACTGCATGCTGCCACTGGTGGAGTGTGTAAGCTTTTAATGTAGGTGTAGTTTTGTGGAGTAAAACCTTGTAGTTTTGTGACCCTGCCTGCTTGCCAGGACTATCTATTCTACGATCAGAACTGGACAAAACACAGACACCGGAGCTCAGAAAGTAAGCTAATAACATGTCCAAAATCCCGAACTATTCCTTTAACATTGTGTACGATTAGACACACAATAAACCTGCAAATATAAATAAATCTACAGTTAACAGTGTCGTTGTGTCTACTTCTTCGTCCTCTCTGAAGGTAGACTTGATGCTTCCGTGACTCACTAGCGCCTCTTGTGGCACAAGTTATATAGTGACAGGACAGGCTGAAGCTAGCTGTTTAGCATGCTAATTTCAGTAGATATCTCTGTAACACAATACACAGACGCCTCTGACATAATGTCCACATGTTAATTCGTTAAATTCTATTGTTGACACAAAAATGTTTTCAACTACAAGTCAAGCCAATAAAAATTTGCCCCTTTACACAATATATCCACGAGGTTCAGAGTCAAACTTTTCTGACAACCAACATGGCGACGGTGTAATTTTTTTACCTCTTGGGGAAAAAGAAGCAGCGTAAATAAATAACGTTACTTTCACTAACATCTCTTCAGAAAGCCATTTTTAAAATATATTTGTCTCGCCCAATCTGCCCCCATGATTTCCTGTGATAAAGCAGCTTCGTCCTTATCCATAACTTTTTTAAAACATGCAGAAATACAAATATACAGAAATAAAGTACAGATGAAGAGTACGAGCAGAGGGCTGAGGCTGATCATCAGAGAACCCTCAGGGTGTTGACCTTGTGAAATGGGGGCTCACATTGTTAAAAACTGCAGAAGGGGATTTTAAAATGAAATGATTTTCTTTCACAGAAACCTACCAACAACACTCATACAAATGGAAAACTGGCCAAATTACTGTTAAAAAAGCTTCCCTACTCTGCTCTCCACTGGATAAAATTAGCCTCCACTGACTTCACCTCTCCAGCTTGTTATACATGGATGTAATGGCCTCTCTGAAACACCACTCGTCAGAAATAGAGTGAGCGAACCAACACCTTGCACAATCCGTTTGTCCAAGCCAACATCTACTTCCACTTAAGCTTAACTCAGAGCCTAACGTGAAATAGACCCCTGCAGCCCACTTGACCGGAGGTTGGAGCAACATTCTAAATGGTTCTTTAATGAAATGAGCTGAGTGCACTGTAGGGCTCGGATAACTTGCTATTGTGGTACTGGGGGTGTAGGAGTGGTTGAAAGAACAATGTGAACAGCGAAGGGAATAATGACCCTCATCTTGCATGAGAAGAAAAGGCGGTTAGAATGGATGTCGGTGGATGGATGTTGGGGGAGTTGGTGGAGTGAGTGATTGAAGGCAACAAAAAGAGGCTGAAAGAGACCAAGAGACGCGAGGGGGATCAATGGGAAGCCTCATCCGAGGAGCAAGAGCGCAGATCCACTCTGTTTCATTCCCCAGGACTGTATTCCTCCGGCTCCAGGGTACCCCACATCAAAGGCGGAGGCGGATGAAGCGGGGAGATGAAAGAACGACATAGTCTGTAGTGGATGTGTGAGGTGCATGCATTAAATATTGCGTGCATGTGTGTTGAATGTGTTTCGACACGCACATATGATGAGCTGGCGCAGGTCAGTCCACAAAGGATTTGGGGATCTTGTGAAGCTTTGGCTGTTGTTGACACATGAAAGCTGCTGGGTGGGATTCAGCATTACACGACTGCGTATCCATTTCTGCCCACATTGAAGGTCCATTATCTATTCACTCAGCTATCACGAGCTTGCATCCATAAAGATTAGCCTTAGCGGGAAAATAGAACAAATATAGCTTAAGCCTGTGTCTTTGAAGACTGAAGGTGGTCCGGACCCCCTCTGATCTCGTGCGATTTTAAAGTCAAAATCGGCCGCACGCTTGTTGTGACTGGTATTAAACTGAGGAGTGTTAAGAATGGGTTAGACCCAGCAGATAGAGCGAAGAGCCAATTGCAAAAATACCCACAAGCCAGCTCTCTGAGGACCCTGGGTAGTCATCTGAAATGTCACTGGTGCTTCTGCTCTCTGATGTCGAATCAGTGTTGAAGTGCCTGAATAAAGCCGAGACAGTCGATTGTATTCTTTTCGTCTTTCCTCCCTCGTCTCACCGGGGCCCGGGGGGACTCCTGGACAGGGGCGGCTGTCACAGAGCTGATATTTCACATGCGGGGTGGGGGGTAGCTGGCAAGGGATGGGAGATACTAAATAAATGACTGTCTGTACTTTGCTGAGAGCCCTTCAATGGAAAACAAATCAAGCCGAACCAATAATGTGACGAGACAAAACCCAAACACGAGAGAGAAAAGGGGAACAGAAAAGAAGATTTGCTGTGCCGTGTCTGGAACCACAACATTTAGCCAGAGGCGCCTCACTTACTCCTTCTCTCTTTCTCTAACTGCCTGCCACCCTTTTCTCTCAGTCTCTTTCTTTATCTTTAACCCTCCCTTTGTCCCTCCATCCCCTCTCTTTCTCTGCAGGTTGGCAGTCAGACACAGCAGGCTGTGGCCGTTACATAACAATCCATTTGTTGGCTGGTGCTGAGAGACTTCTTGGCGGCTGATGCACAAGCAGCAAATAAGGCCCTTAACGGGGGGGGGAATAAGAATTCACAGACGCTTGTGCACACAAACAAACAAACACAGACTGTAAGAGGATGGAAAACAAACACTGGGGTTACTGCTGGAGGCCTCACGCTCTTCTTCGCTGGTGCGTCATGTAAGCCGAGGAGCCAACTGGACTCTCCAGCAATCTGCTGGGTTTAATAATGTTTTGCTGAAGTCGCTGACACTTATCCCAACGTGCTTAAATTTGAGTTGTATATAAACACTTCAGGCTGTTGCACATAGGGAGCGTGATGCATATGCTGTGTTTTCTTAACCGTAAAGCCACATTGAAGCACCTGCCTTCATTTCCTGCATTTTCGAGACGCCTGTAGGTTAAGTTTGTGGGGCAAATATGATATGTACGGAGATTTCATGTTTAGATTCGTGTTTATTCTAATTTTCTTTGACTTGTAGAGGAAATAAGAAATTGAAATATGAAAGGAAGAGGAAAGAATACATAAAATGTGCCGGAAAAATTTAAATTACACTTTAACCCTCTGAACACAAGATCTTTCATACGGTTTATCGTAGAAAGAAATCCTGTCATAAAAACATCATAGTGTGAATTTGAACTTTCCCACAGTCCTTGAACTGATTATTAGACAAAGCTTAAAATTGTGACATTATTGTAAAAATTGCTTTTTCTGCAGGTCTCTTTTAAAATGTCGCCAAAAATAAAGCATTTGGAATAACTTTATACTGTTAAAAACTTTAAATTCTGTGCTCCTCAGTGCCATGATTTATTCTGTTAAGACAGACAGTCACGTGACAAATATTCACTCAAACTTATTTACACAGATCAGAGAGAAGAGGACAGCAGAGGTTGTAAAAATGCAAATAGTTCCATATTTATTGCTGATGGAGAGCCAATTTTCCCCCAATAGTCGTGACACTTGGGGATACTTAAAAAGGTGTATATAACATTTAAATTCAATTTTACTCCAATTTAAAAAAAAAAACTTTATCAGATAAATTCAACTTGCATTTTTTCTTTTTTTAAGGATTCATGTCATTATAACTGTGTTGTACTGCACAATTGACATTTTTGAGTTTTTCACACTTTAAGCCCTGTTTGTGCTGATTCCATAGAATCATCTGTACATCTTGCAGTGAAATAAAAGGCCACAATGAGTCAAATGTTTGAAGAGTCAAGAACGCCCTGAAACGGGAACACAGAAATGAAAGGGGACATCATCTAAATACTACATTAGACCGATAGAGTTCACAGAATGCAACAATACTGCTCGCTGCACTGTGACTCGACAAGGATGCTGCAGGTGTGTTGGACCTCGATGCTGCATACCAATAAGGTTTCACTTGATGTCCAGCTGTCCTCCAATTTAAAAATTGCAGTTTATATTTAGGAAGCATACACAAAAGGTTGGCGCCGACTAAAAATAGACCTTTTTATGCCGTGATGGCAGGTGTTAAAATGTTTTAAAAGCCTCGCTTATTACTTTGACTGCAATAACCCAAATGTATCTTCATATATGTGTTTATCCGCTTGTTTCCCTCTCACTGATTTTGTGTACTTCTCCTCACATGCTTGAGGCGATATAACCTTCAAACCGCGGCGTTTACATGTAATTTCCTGTGCTCTCCGCCCGGAGGGGTGCTTAAACCCAAGAAGTGTTGATGAATACAAAGACTCTGCATGGAACAGTGGGGGAAAAACACAGGAAAGTGTTTAGCTCGGGGCGATTCCAGAGCCTGTTGAGAATGTTTGGACAATGCATGGCAGCACTGGTGAGATGGGCTGTGGCTGTTACGAAGCCATTTACAATTCCGAAATGTCACATTGGTGTAATTCTGTAAAGGAGGAATTAATTCAATGCTGAAAAAGACAAGCTGTGCCTGTCCGGTGCAAAGACATTTGTTCTCATAGCATGCTCATCCAAGTGCCTTAAAGTCCAAAGGACTGCTCTCTCTAAGTGAAATCAGACAGGTTATAGAAATGAATTGGAGGCAAGATGGTTGAAAGAGATGCTCGGAGGCAAATAAAGCCCAAATCTTATTTCATCTTGTCTTATTAGCGGCAGCGAGGAGATAACGGCACACTTGCCGCTAAACAGAAACAAAAATGTGATTTGATGCAACCAGGCAGCCATTCCGGTGTCCGCACACACTCCAGTGGCATCTCCACCACCACAATAACTCCACTACCTCAAACAACCCAAACTCATTTCCCGAGCTCATACTTTAAGTGTGTGCGCTGTGGCTAATGAGGGAAATTAGACAAACAACGAGCACAGTTCACCCTGGATTTGAGTCAACACGTCTCAGACAACAGCCAGTCAGGAGGGGCCTCACGATAGCAAGGAAATATAATGTTTCAGCCAGTTTCTCGCTGGTAAACAAACAGCAAACATTTTCTCTGTAATTAGCAGAGCGGCGCTGCCAAAGCATGGACAGGCGCCGGTGATTACAGTCATCACAGAGTCTTATGACATATAAGCTTTCACTGCGTATTTGTTCAATCGTGTAGGGAAGCTTCTGCACCCTGCTTTCTTTTTGATTTTTTTGAGGTTTCTCTACTGGCCAAGGTTGATAAAACAAGTTTTGGTTGCTTGAGCACAGATGGAAACACCTGATGTACATGACACCCAATTGTCCAGCTAAATGCATTTAAAACGGGTGTAAAAAAGAATCTAGTTTAACTCTAAATTAGAGCTGTACGCCTTCAGGCTCATCAAAAGAACACATCTCTGCACAGCGCATTGACTTTAACAGGGTTTATGATATGCGATGTGAGCTCAAACCAATAATGTTTTTTTAGTTTTTTTTTTTTTTAAAGGATTTGCACAGACAGGCTGAATGCCCCTCTCGGCAGGACCAAAGGACGTGCCAACAACACTCGGAGAGAAGAAAAAAAAACCTAAGAGGATCATTTTCAAACAGGAGCTGATTTTGTACACAGAAAACTCCTGCAGTACTTCCCGTCCTCCCTCCTTCTCTTCCCCTTTTCCCTTTCCCTCCCCATCACTTTCAGTCAGCAGATTAAAAAAGGGTTTCACGGATGTCAAGAAGTATTAGCTTCTTGTACGAGGCTGTGAGGATACAGGGATAGACCTCCTCATCTTGTGCTCTCACTCTCTTTCCCTTTCCTCCCCCTGCATCAGTGCAGTGCATGCAGCTGTGTCGAGGCCCCCTACCTCTCATCCTGTGAAACTGCACTCATGCTTATTTAAAGTAGATTGATTGAGTGAGGATAAAAATAATGTTCATTAATCACACAGGGGAGTGATGCTGGGTGACACTTTTCTTTCATAAAGCATAAAGAGTTTTACATCATCTTTGGAAAGAGATGCTTTCTCTGATAGTGGATTATTCAGCATTACTGAGACTTTTATTTTGAAAAGACACAACGCTATTAACTGCAGTTGAAGTGTAGAGACTCATTAGTTCACTAAATAGTCTTTGTAAAGTTGCAAATTCAGGTTAATTGCCTCATTGGAGACCTTGTACATCCATTCATTTGATATTCATGTGTAAATGTATGCCAGTATATTTCAATTAACACCTCATCATTCAGCTCATTCATTGTTCATTCAGAAATTAGTTGGATCATCTCTAGTAATTCCGTGACAATCGAGAGTGAACGTTTGTTTTGCATCAACTACACACTTGTGAACCTTTTGTACTTTAATGTTCATTAAAAGCGACCACCTCAACTCTGCATGATGAAAGGTTTTATTAGAGACTAATCAACATTTCTGTGCTGAAAATTGCCAGCCATCTTGTATTTGAAGGTAAAATAAAAAGCATGGAATCAGATCAAGCCAAAAAGTCCCTGAGACCCTGTACTTTTTCAGCATTGTAGGCCAACAAGAGATGTCCTCATGAAAAGAAATTCAGAGAGGACTCTTACATGATTTTGTCTACTAAACTATTTAATGGACAGATCTTTAAATTTGAGTTTCTGCATAAAGAATCATGGAAAAAATAATCACTTTAAGTCTTGTGTTTTACCAGAGATAGACTCATAAGTTGCTCAGAAATAAGCCATTCAGACAAAAAAAATCACTACAACAACTTAGTCACAAACCACTGGAAATATAACTTTAAATTGGTAATTGTTGACATTTTTTTTTGTTTTTGTGTTTTCTGAAAAACCTGAAAAAAAGACTTATTTAAAGAGGGTGTCAATATCTTCAATGATAGTCAAGGGACTCAAATATAAGCAGCATTTTTGAAGGAGGCATGGAGGCTTAATTAGTTGTTTTTTTTAACCTTCATACATGACAAATCCCTTTGGAAACAAATCTTTCTTTCAAAGTTCTGGAAAGATCCAACTATACTTCTTAATTGTCAATGATTTAAATGTAAAACGCAAACTTTGCAGAGAGCTGCTCTAGCTGATCATGAACTGAGGTGGTAAAACAGTGAAGTTAGAGCTTCTCAGTAAGGTAATTGGGGTTGGGTACCTTAAGCTGATAAAACATCTTTGTTCGGAGGAAATATAATTTATAAAATCCTTTACATAATAACTTCAGCTCAGTTAAGTAGCTTATCTTTGCATTTACCTGAAACTATTAAAGTGTAGGTGTGCACTGCTGCCCTACTGCTGTTGTATAGATCCTCAAACAAAGGCAACATTTTCTTTGCTACATCCAGCCATCAGGGTACAACACACAGCAGAGTCTGGCTGCAGAGAAATATGGGGTAAAAGGTCTGGGTGAACTTGTCAGTAAAGGATGAGGAGGGAGAGGAATATTGAGCTGGTGTCAGCCATGATACAGTCATGTTAGTAGCGGGTGCAGATGGAGGAATGATAAGAGTTTTTTCTCAATTTCCTCCCACAGCTGTTGCTGCCAGCAGGCAAAGACAGAAGGGGAGAGAGAGAAAAAGACAGAGATGCAAAGGATTTGCACAGAGCAAAACGGAAGAGAGATGATGAGGGGAAAGAAGGGATGAAAGATTGCTGGCCCTAACCTTTGCCTCCGCCTATTACTTCTATCCCCTGCCCTTCAACTGCTGCTGCTACATTCTCTCTTTGTTGTCTCTTTCCTAAACCTTCCTCAGTCCCTGCCCTCATTTTCTCCCCCCGTCTCTCTGCAGAAGTCACACAGTCCGCGCTCCGCCAGCAGGCTCGTCCAAGGTATGTGGAGGAGGCCTCGCTGTTTCTAATGAGATACCCTCTGTGAGATTTCAAACATCCTTCACGTCCCTCGCCTTCAGCAACAGCAGCACAAAGTGGTGGACAGAGAGGTTAGAGTCAGGAGGGGAAGGATGGTGGGATTAGGAGGAAGGCATAGGAGAGATCAAGCATGAGATAGAAAAAGGAGCAAGATGGAGGGAAAGATAAATAGGTAGAGGGAGACCAGACATTTTATAACTTTACTCTAACTATAACTCTGCTGGAATGCTGTCTAGAATGTAAAGAAAACAGTTTGGGATCATTCGCTAATACTTTTTTTTGACATGTAGTGAAGACAATACCTATAATATTCAAAACAATAAAGTTTATTATCGTAAATGTACACTTATTTTGATTGATGCCTGCAACAAAAAATTGTGGATGGCTCAAAAAATACCACAAGCATGAAAGGGTCATCCTTGAAAGGCTCAGTTGTCGACAAGCAAAGACAGGAAAGTCCGAAAACCGATATTGTACGCCTGTGACTGCAGTGTTTTCCGTAAAAACAGTTTAAAAACCAGACATTTCAACAATGTCCAGAAACGCCGCCAACTTCTCTGGGCTCATCTGAGATGAACTGACTAAAAGTAGAAAAATGTGCTGTGGTTTGACAAGTGGTATTGGAAATCATGGACGTTGCGTCCTCTGGGTTAAAGAGGAAAAGGACCATCCAGATTGTTGCGAGCTTAAGTTCAAAAGCATCTCTGACGGTATGCTTGTGTGTCAGAGCCCATGGCCTTATGGGTAACTGTCACATCTGTGATTGCATCATTAATGCTGAAAGGTACATAAAGCTTTTAGAGAAACATATGCCCGGATATCCAATTAGCTTCTGCAGGTACTAGACTGTCCCACCTGCAGTCTGGACCTGTCCCCCATTGAAAATGATGCAATGGTGGATTACGAAGCCTAAAACACAACAAGAGACCCAGAACTGTTTCGCGGCTTAGATCAAGTAAGAATAGGAACAAATTCCACTTTCAAAACTTCAACAATTAGTGTCCACAGTTCCTAAACTCTTACTGAGTGACGTTTAAAGAAAAAGTGATGTAACACAGTGGTAAACATGCTTCTGTCCCAACTGTGCTGCAGGCCTCAAATTCAGAACAAGTGTACATTTACAACAAACAGTTAAACACTAAATATATTGTTTTTGTACAGTTTTTAACTGAATACTGTATATGTCCAAAAGGATTATCAAATGATCACACTGTGTTTTATTTGTATAGAGTCCCAACGCTTTTGAATCAGGGTTGTAGAAAGGTGACGGCAACATCTAAACGAAAGACTTAAAACCACACGGACAAGACAAGAATAAAACAGTCCTCAGAGCCAAAAGCCAGTCAGCCATCTGTAGTGTTAAAGATCTGAGGCTCCACTCTGGCTCAGAGTGGGTTCACAAGTACAGGATATAACTTGAGGGCACGACCTAATTGCGCTTGAAAAATTGATCAATGAAATCTTAAAACTAATCCTCCGACAGGCAGACAGTGAAGAGCTGCCATAACCGCGGCCGACTGCTCCGAGAGAAAGAGGACGGAGAGAATGAACGAAGAAATACCTCCAGATTCCTGATTAAAATGCAATGCTTATCCTCATGGCTGCACTAAATTCAATCCTAGCAAGTCCAATCTGTGTACTGAAATGTAACTTTTCTTAAAGTAGAAAACAGCTGACAACAGGGCGAAACAATTTCATTTGATGTTCCAGAGTAAACTAACGCATTGCCGGAGTTCAGAGTGAAGTAATCTGCTTCATTTTACCTTATTTGCTGAAAGTGTCCAAAACAAACGCAGCGAAAATGCATCTTTATTCCCCAGGAAAAACAAACCAGGACTTATGAAGATGTCTCATGTATTTTGAAATCCTCCCGGATTAAGCTGTTTATCATGAAAGTCTGAATTTGTGTGCAATATCAGGTGGCTTACAATGTTAAATAAAACAGTGTTTAATCATATGATCCGTGTGATCGTACACAAACTGTGCGAGTGTGTGATTGAGTGGGATGGGGAATAATGGAGCTGCTCACACAAGCAAATAGAGGAAAAAAAAAGCCTCTTCTCTAGAGAGGAGTGGAGAGAAAGAGAGGGAGACATTAATGAGAGGGATGAGAGGAGTGCTCTAATCAGGGGCTACAGTGAGCTGAGGGTTGTGTGTGTGCGCCGCCTCACTCGCCCCTCACTCAGCAGCCGCCACATGGTGACGGTAACACAGCGAAACCGCTCGCCATCATGCCCGTCTTCTTAACCCAATGCTTGACTTTGAAATCCTCCCACAATGTGTGCGCGCCATCGTCTCCCCAGTCTCTCCCGCTTCTTTTTTCGTGGTGCTTGTTAGCTCCGGACAACTGCTGTGCAGCTCAGTCTGATCACTGGTGTGCTGGCGCAGTGGCTGCCAGGCAAATGGGGGGGATTGAAAGGATCCTTTGCTGGTTATGTTACACATGCCAGGCTGGTTAGGACGGATTGTTGGAAGAAGGGCGCATATGCTTTACTCAAAAATGTGTTTTTCTAGTATCTGTGCCCCCTTAAAATGTCTGACCTTGACTATACTCACTTGTATCTGTGTAAATAAAGATGTTTGTGTCCTATTATTGGAAGTTTTTTCTGGAAGTGCCGTTTTTGTGACCTGTTGTTGATCGTTACGTCTGGAATAAGCTTAACCCAATGATTTGGACGACCTTACCAAGTGGTATGGTGCCTAACCTTAACCAAATGGGTTTTTAAATGCAATCATATATTAAAAATAATGATGCTAACAACGGGATGGTCCCCCTCCACTCAAAATGTCTTTTTCTGAAATCTATGTCTCCTAAAATGTCTGACCTTGACTATGCTCACTTGTATCTGTGTAAAGTTTGTCAATAGAGACGAGTTTGTGGGAGTTTTTTTTCCCGGAAGTACTATTTTTGTGTCCTGTTGTTGTTATGTCTGAAATTAGTATTTTTTTAAACCTTTTTTTTAACCAAGTGTATCCTGCCTAACCTTAACCAAAATGTTTATCAAATGATTTCACATTAAGGAGCATTTTATTGTCGGAGGTCTATATATGGAGCCAATTTTAGATGCTTTGTGTACTACTGGGTAGAATGGAAATATACCATTTCCTCAGAACTGTACACAATACAGCACTTCATATTTTTTATGGCTGTACTTAGTTGCTTTACAACACTGCTGCGCTGCACCTCTATCTCTTCACCATGAAACAATGCTACCAGTCCATCTGAACTCACTGCCCAAAGTGGCCACAGGGGGCGTCAGAGCACCGGGCTACTGCTTCAACCTCGAGACACGACAAAAGAAGAGCAGCTCACGACTGTCCAAAGGGCCAAAACAAACTGGGTTTCAGTCTTATTAGCTGTTATTGCCGTGCTTAATATCAACACCCCCAATCCTCTAACATGATAAAAATGTTTGTGAGGTGCAACATCAGCCTCTTTGTATCTCACCTGCAGCCTCTCGCAATAAATCCCCTTAATGCAATTTTAGAGCCTTACCCTTGACACGTCAGTGAGCCGGTCTCTGTGTTATTATGCAGGTAGACATGCAGAAACGAGAGTGCACATGGAAGGAGTGATTTACAGTTTGGGCCCACAGTTTTGCAGTGACCTACTTTTGATTTGGAAGGGAGGGAGAGAGCTGTTTAATAAAAGCATCGCTGCTCACACTCTCAAATACATTGGGTTTGTTGCCAGAAACCTTCCTGCTCTCGACAAGACTTCTGTCATGTAACACTCCAGACATGGAAGGGGAATTGTAATTACAGAAGGCTGGAAGTCAAATATAAGAGGAAACACGTTCAGATACCTGAAGAAGCTTCATTATTAGGCAACTGTTCCTCTGAGGAGCTGCACAAGCACCCTTCATCTGCACTGCGTGTCATGTCCCAAATTAGTCCTTCTCATATCAAAACTATAATTATATTAAAGGGGTTATTGTTACAATATTCTTTTTATAGAAGACAAAGTGATCCTGTAATTGTCGATGCTGAGACTTTCAGCACGTTTGACCAAATTAGCATTAGTAGTACCGCCACATATGGCAGAAGGCTTCTATCATCAATTCAATTTAAAAAGCGATTTCTAAACCTCTGCTTGTTTTCGTGAACTCTTAATTGCAGCAGGTGGTGTTAAAACCTGCTCGGGGTAAACAGAAAGACGGCAATTTATTAGTTAAGGTGACACATAAATATACTAAAGATCAGCTTCACACCAATGTGTAATTGTTTTTGCGTGTTTAACTAATGAGCGTAAATGCGTGGTTATATTTATACTTTTCTGCAACATCTTGTGTTTGATTTTTTCTGATATTAAACACATAAAAATGCAATTAATGCACAAAAAATAAAGATAAAGACTCAAGGTATTTGTCCTACTATGGGTTCTATGTGGCTCCTCTTTACAAAATATTACTACTATTAAGACAAGCTTCAGTTTTAAGGTGGAAAAAACTAATGAACCCTGTAGGGTTCAAGTATCTCTGTTTGCAAAAAACATCCAAACAAGAAACAACAAAGTTCCTACCATGAGCTGGGTGCATGAAAAACTGACAAAGATAGAAGTGGAAATGATAAAAGAGGAGTGGGCTGTTCCTTTCCAAACAACAAACAGGAAACAAACAGCATGTGAATCAGAGGGTGACATGCACAATGAGATGCTGACAGAACGGGAGAGCGTTAATGAAAAGAGAAATGTCAAACAGAGTGAGTCAGAAGTTTCAATTTGCAGGCATTGTGTGTGTGAGTGTATAAATATAAATACCACGTTATAAATGTATAGCTGGCTCGATTGCCACCATCATCAATCAGTCAGTCAATAAGCGAGTTACTCCCTCACTCTCTGTTTCATCCCTGTCTGTCTCTGTGCCCCCGGCCTCTCTAAATCAACCTCACACCACACAGCCGTCCGCACTACTTGACTTGCCGTTAGTGTTGCACTAATCAACCGCCGCCCATTAAAATCCATTTTCTCCCTAGCTGAGGCACGCTGGTGACAGGAGGGGAGAGGGAGTGATGGAAATTGGCCTTAATAACCAGCACGCAGTGTTTGCTGTGTCCACGCTGCAGCGTAATCAGATCGGAGGAGGAACAATGAATAAGGGACTAGCCTACATCGAGGAGAGCACAGAAAAACACCACTGACCTTTACAAAATGGGGACGCTTGTCAGTGAGAAAATGGTGGCTGATGCAACTAAGCCTCTAATCTGGAGGAGAGTGTCTGTGTATAAAAGGCTTCAAAAATTTCCAAACCAATTTATAGCGCTCAATTTCTGGGGACAAGTGGCGAGTGGTGAGTAATGTCTGACAAAATATTATTAAGGTCAAAGTAATAACTCACGTCAAGGTAATAATTCACTTATTGAAGGTCACTTAACTATCACCTCACAGGTCCTGGAACCATCATTTTGTGTGAAAAAACAATTTCAATGGAATGACATAAGAAAAAAATACTATACTGACAGAAAAATAAACCCCATTATGTAAATATTTTACCGACAAAGCTGAACTTGTTGCTAAAGTAAAGCTAACCACTAACTACTGATGACTGTAGCTGTGTTTGGCTAGCTCTGTTAAATGCGCTGCCAGGACTGGGAGCTGTTGGTGTTTACACCACTAGCAGTGAAGCTTTAGACCAATTGTAGGAAGAGGTTTTTAGAGGGCAATGGAATTGGGTTTAGAAGCCTCTTTGGGCACCATGGCAGAGGTAAGGAGTCCAAATAGGAAGCTAAGATGAGAAAAAGAGAGAATGACTGATCAAGAGGCTGCTGACGAGAGTAAATCTTAGACTATAGCATTTAGTTGATGGCGAGAGCTTCTGAAGAAAAAGTTGGCAGACAGACATTGAGCAGTGTTTGCTGTTGGACAAGTTAGTAATATTAGTGTGCTTGTTATGGCTTGTGTTGCAGCATTTGCTCTATGTTGGCTGTGTGCACAGCTGTTCATATTTACAACAGCTCTGTATAAGTGAATTTAACTCCCAAATCCAAGTAATTTTGCTTTGAAAAACGGAATTTATGATCCAATGTGACCCCCTTTAAGTCCATAAAAAGGTCCAAGAGGACATCTTAAACCATGAATAAATACGCAGTATTACCTTTTTAACTACCTCATCTTGCACACGAACAAACAGCACTCTCTGAAACTTGCATCGTCTCATTCTACATAGAGCATTAAAACAAAACACAGCATCCTCCTTCACTCACTGAGAGAACAGTGCAGTGACAGTGGCAGCCATTTTGTGCCTGTGTTTTCCCCCAAGCCCAAGAGCTGAGTGAATAAGGAGAGAGTTGGGATGGGAGCCAGGACAGCGTTTTGGCAGGAGTAGACGTACAGGCCAATGCATGACAAATGAGTGTGTCATGCATACTGTTGAGCCTGGGCAGAGACCTGCCCGGCTCATCCGTTTGGTGAACAAGGCACAAGTCAATTTGACTACAAAGACCCCCTTGCTGCTGCTTCACTCCCCTCCTCCTGGATCTGGGAAAAGAAGCATGGAGCTGTCTTGATTCGGCTCCAAGGAGGAGAGAGGGACTGAGGGGATGGAAGAAAAGGGCGTAAGGGGTGACAGGGAAATATTGGAGGAAGAGATGGAATAAGTAGGAGGCGAGAGGTTGTGAAACATCCTGGCAGGGAAGAAGAGAGATGAGCAGCAGGGGAAAATAAACAAAATGTGAATCAGGGAGAGACATTCACAAGCAGAAGGTGACGGAGAGGGAAAGTATGTGACAGATTTGACGGATCGAATGGTAGAGAGTCAGAAGTTTCAATTTGTGAGCTTCAGCCACTTTCCCCCCCCCCCAACACCAGGTATTATTATGATTTCATGTTTTAGAAATACTCCTCGATAGGGGCCACAACTCCATCAAAACACATACAATATGCATACAGAGCAGAGCCCTTGTTCTCCCTGCGACAATAAATCATCCCCTCCTGACTGTTTTATGCTCAGCGAAGCACTGGCTTTGACGACAGTTCATTTCATGCCAATTGTTCCCCGCTTTTTCCTTTCCTCCTCACCCCCCTCCGCCGCCCGCCCCCCAGTCAGCCCCTTCATTCTCTTTTCATTCGACAAAGACAGACTCCTGCATGCGTCTGATTAAAAAGCTTGCTCCGACAAGAGGGAAGATGTTGGCTGCTACGGGAGGAAATCAATGGCACCAAATGGCTTCCTATATTATTGCAAGTGTGTTTAATTTTTAATTTGGTAAAACATGTCGTGCATAAAGAACTAACCTGCATGGGCGGGTGGTGCAAAGGCTAAAATAAGCCTCTCTGTTCACCTGGCATACCACAGATACTAAATCATGTGGTAACTCACAGCTGAGCATGTGACTAGCATGAATAGAGCACATTGTCTTTGAAAAATGACGAGTAGACAGCTCTCTATTTCAACATCTGTCACTCTGAGAATGGCGTACAAACACTCGACATCTGACAAAACAATATACGCTGAAATATAAAAAGCGCACAGCTCAACAGAAGATGGAAGATTATACATGTGGCGTAGCTTCCTCTGATGCTGTTAAATCACAGCTACACCCCACAGCTGTCTGCCTACGTTGTTAAATCAGTTCTTCTATGTCTTTGTGTGTTAGTTTGTGCCAGGATGCAGGCCAGATGCGGCGGGTGCTGATGTTCCTGTGATGGGCGCTGGCTGTAAATCTCCTGTGCCGACAGTGGACAGACAGCGATCCATTAACTGTAGTGACTGCTGGCTCTGATCAGCTGGCTGACCCCGGTCAAACTCTCCTCACGCTACCACTTCATTTTCTTTACTGCTTTAGTCATGAAGGTACAGCACTGGAAGAGTGCAACCATCTTCAGAGCGATCCTATTTCTGAGGGGATGGTTAGACATCCATCACTTTCTATCTCACACACCAGATACACTTCTCTTGCTTCTGATGTATCAATCAATCAGAGTTGGGTCAATTTTTTGGGTTTGCTGGTCCTGTCCAGTATATAAGCTTCAACCAGTTTAATTATATGTCATCTCACCAAGCTGGTATAGCCACCTACCGGACAGAAGTCTCTAAATTCTTATCCACTCGCTCTCTGTCTCATTATGTTCCACTTGGGTGCAGCCAATGAGTCAAGTGGAAACATAGTGGTAGAATTTGGTATACCAGTCCAACACAGTGTGTGGCTCAATATCATACTGGTTTGATCCTTTTTATACTGGCCAACCCTGGACGCATGTATATATACCACCTGTTGTGCATCAATGGTAACATGATCTCCATACACCACATTTCAAAATGTGAAAATGTTAAAGGAATACTTTTGTGTTTTGTGAAATATGCTTATAGGTTTGAGATATGAAAATCTGCATTTTGTAGCCTATCAAGCTAGAGCCAGAACATGATTAGCTTAGCTAAGCTCAGCTTGGGACAATAGTTGAAGAATTGATTAAAAATTAGTCAGACTAACAGTTTCATGAAACAGGCCCACTGAGCCATATCTTGGCCTAGGTAATGTCTCCAAACTCCAAACTATAAAAAGTCAAAGTCAATGCACAAAGCCAATAAATCATAACGTGTCATTTTTACTTAGTGTTAGAAACCAACAAGATGAAAAACAACAACAACTGAGCTTTAAAGGGGGCTAGAAGTTTTCTCCTTCGGACACAGCCAGGCTAGCTAGCTCAGCTAAACTCCTGCCTGTTCTAGCTTTATATTTATCATATAGACATAACAGTGATATTAATCTTCCCATTTTGCTCTTGTTCCTAAATTTCAGATATCCCTAAAACCTACCACTGAACAACAGGCGACAGTAAAGAGCCAAGATATTTAGTAATGCAGCAACAAAGACGGAGGAAATTGACAGCTGGCGAGTAAATGTGGATGTTAAATCTAAAGGTACATGTGGCAAGAGATAACCTGTTTCTAACACTACGAACTTGAATAAGAAAACAAACTTCATTATTAAAGGACCAGGAAAGCAATGCTTTAATACTTTGAAGTACACCAATGGGGAAAAAAAAGCAAAAGATCTAATAGGGTATTTGGATAGAGGGCTCATTTAGTGCTGTTAAGGAGCAGTTTAGCATTTTTATTACTTATTGTGCGCTGAGTTCTTCAGAATTTGAGTGGGTAATTAAGGCAAATCCATGGTGTCTCTGGAGGGGACTCTGGGTTTTTAAGTTGATAAGATGACTTATTTGTTTTTAAAAAATCTGTCTTGTGCAGCCTTTGTTGCCTTTCCTCTCTTTCTTCATGTTGTCAATTTTATGTTTCTTTCCCCTTGATTTATCCCTGTCTTAAGATTTTACACCCAAACAACCCAATTACCTTTCTCCTGTGTCATCGTCTCAATCAGCTTTCTCATCTAATCTCTGCTAATGCAGGTCATTGTCATTGCTGGAGGAGGATTGACTGTGTCAGACAGCATAACAAAGCACTGATAATATGCTGCCAAATGAAATACCTGTAATTGTAATCCCAGCAGATGGGAGGCTTAATGTACCACTGCTCCAAGAGAAGTCAGCCAAGAGGCACTAGTTTGATGAGTCACTGTGTTGTCACATGACTGTCCAATGACATAAGTGGTGGTATGTTAATAATACATTTATTCAAGATCTGCACTTACAGAATTGCATATTTTATTTACCTATAAAATGCAGCTACCAAATAATTTTAAGTTTTAATAATAAGAGTTCATGGTTCTTTGGCTCTACATGCCATACACTATGCAACTTTGGTGGGAGGGTACACTCAAGCTAATTGCTAACTGCTGCTTCCTCTGGGGAGTATTGTTGTTTACACCACTAGCACATGCGCTTTAGACCGTGGGAATGAGGAGGTTTTCAGGCCTGGGGCAGGGGAGAATTCTACTGTGGAGCTTTGCCAATACTGTGGCAGAACCGTAACCAGGCAAGTGGTATATGGACCCTGATTTAGCAGCCTTTAAAGACATTGTTAGAGCAACAACAACACTGAAGACAAGGTTATAGAGGAGAATAAGAAATAACTTCTGCCGTTGGAATAATAAGTAATATTAGCTGGCTTGCTGTGTCGTGTGCTGTTGCACTTGCTTGATGTTTGGCTGTGTTAGCAGTTGTTATCTTGCTAGTTTTCGATCATAATTTATCATGATCATAACAAATACAAAGTACAGCTATTCATATTAATGACAGAGGTGTAGAAGTGAATTGCACACTGAAACTGTAGTAGAGCTAAATCACCAAAAAGTAAAATTCCACGTAATGTTGCCGTACGTACAAATTCAAAGTATCGTTATGTTACTTGAGTATTTCCATATTCTGATACTTTATATTCAACTCAACTATATTTATCTGACAGCTAAAGTCACTTTTCCGATTACAATTTAATGTCAAACGTATGATCAGTTTCTAAACATTTTTATATAGATGAAACTACCCAATTTAAATAAACTCTAACTCTTTTGACAACACTACGTTATACTGTTTATCTAATAAATGAATTTGAATGGAGCCATTTAGGATAATGACAACTTTTGAGTACAATTCTCTGCAAGTGCTTAGATACAACAGGGAGGGAAAAGGGGGAATGAGGACATGAACTTGGGTATAAGGTGAGGAAAAAAACAAAAGAGGAAATATCAAGACTAAGCTCTATTTTCACGAAACATCCAGCTGCAATACCCTCGCGTCTCCTAAGAAGAAAAATAACCTCCTCATCGCCTCCTTCCTCATCACACATTCAAAAGAAAATTTAGGTATGAGGAGTGTACAGCTTATTGATGTCACATTAAAAGGATTTTGGGGTAATGAAGTCCTTAAAGAAGGAGCGAAGCATCCAGAGTCGCCCACAGGCTCCGTCATCTGAAACTGTCCTATCTAATTAATCAAAGGTTTCGGGATAGGGACCACCCTAAAGGTGGGTTAATTAAAAACACATTTTTCTGCAGGCTGTATTAAGTCTTTACCACTGAAAGCCCAAAAAAACCTCCTCGCCTTGCCTCTGGCCCTTCAGAGGCATAAAGTGAAAAAGCCAACTGCTAATTTAAAGCTATTCAAGGGTAAGCGGATTGCACAGAGTGAGGCTTCGGGCTTAGTGTAGATTGCAGGGCAGTGTGTTTAATGCAAGAGAGATAGCAGGGTCATTTAAAGCACCACTGAAACCAGCAGCTCCGCTCCCTAAAGCACCAAAACCTCTGTTCACATGTCATCTCCGCACGACGTTCACTCATCTGCTCTCTGCGGCTCCTTCTATCTCCCGCTGTCTCTGCTCTTTTCCACACTGATTTATTTTCGTCATGCATACTTTTTTCTAATCCTGATTCATATTCAACTGAAATGCAAATGCAAAAAAAAGAAACAATAAGTCTCCGAGGAGTGACTGCAACGCTTAAACATCGCTGATCAAATAAATGATGCACCCTCACTCTTAACTGTTGCCTCTCCGTGTTTCAAATCATTTAAGAAAGATACGCAGCAGCCTTTGAATTCATCTGACCTCGGTACAATTACATCTAAGCAGCCCACACAGTTTTTTTTCCTCAGAAGAAAAATGTGTGTGGGCTTTTAGAAGTCACAGAATTCAGGGCTAAATCATTGGCCCTGGATATTTTTATGTTATTGTATTTGACACCATAAAAAACATGATATTGTAGTGGTAATTTGTAGAGGTCTGGATGACTGTGTCTGCACTGGGACATTTTGATTTATATTCAATCAGTGAAGGTGGCTGTGAGACGCTCTACACAGGGTTTGAGTGTGTCTGCCGCTGTGCACTGGGAAGTCTCACAGGACATTGCCTGCACAGGGAAAAAATGATTAAAGATGAGGGTAGAGCGATGGTGACTGTATGTATTAAATATCTACTGTATGAGTGTTTTTTTTTTAAGCTAAACAAAGCGGGTAGTCTCCTGAAGGTTCCTTTTGACTGTCAGTCACGCTGACAAATCCAACAGCAGAGGATCAAAACAGTCAAAAAACACAGCAATTTCTGTAATATGCATGGTCACTCAGAGATCAGAAGGTTTTTTATGATTGACATCTTTAAAACGCAGCACTACCAACATGCTAAAACAATCGAGGGAAAAAGCCGTTTCTGAGTCGCATGAACTCTAATGCCATTTATACTTCAAGCACCACTTCGAGATGGAGACATTAGTCAAAAATATGTCTTGGATAATGTCATTCAGAATCACAAGTAAATTATACTTCCCACTCTGTTGACTGATGGTTCAGGAAACTACTGTGGCATAATCACAAGATGACTGCAATTTCACAAGCAAAATACTCTCACTGCTTTTTAATAAAATTGTTGGTTCGTCTTTCTTTCCACTGTTGTGATCTAATGCGAACTTTTAATATTTCTTTGTGTTTTAGGCTAATGGAAGCTACATATTAATATGGAGTGCAGTGTTTTTTTAACTGCACAGAGAAAAACCTCGAGTTTTATGTTTGTTAGACTGCCTATAAAAGCATTGCCATTGCCAGGATTTGAATGATATCCTACAAAATGTGCCGGTTTCAAAACATTGTTGAAACGTGACCATTGCTGTCCTGATTGCTGTTTAAACACAATGTTAATGTCAAGTGTTCATGTTTAACCTACAAAACTGCTTACTTAGGGTTAGGCAAGAAAACCACTATCATAAGGTTTGGAAAAAAACGCTTAGGCATAACTACCAACATCTCCTTTGAGACCAGACAGGGGTTTGACTCATCCACTTTCCCTCCCACCAACCAATTATCATAGCCAGAAACTGCAATAACAGACATTATCATCAGATTTTCACATTTCTAAAGGCCCTCAAAAACATATCATGTGTGATGTATGCTTCCATCAAGAGAAATAACCAAATCTAATCTCTTAATAGTGATATTTTATCAAAATTACTACTATTCTACGTCTGTAATTGAAAAGTTTGAAAAAAATACACCCTTTTGTCATAACAAGATTCTATTAATCACATTAACTTCTATGCTCCAAGGCACAACTCGCAATCCATGAATGAAACAGTTAAAACTAACAGTTATGTATTCAGTAAAATCTGGACTGAGCGGCAGGCTGTTTACACAGAGCAGAGAGGAGAGGACAAGAGAGGCTGTAGAGGTTGTTTACATGTGGAGCCCCATTTTTCCAAAATATTGGTGAAAGCACAAAAGACATCTTTATGTTATTCCTATTTTTGAGGTATAGCTATGGTCTTAGGCAACTACAACACTTGGTAAAGGTTAGGAAAACTTGTGGTTGCAGTTGGCTTAAAATGTGACACAAACGTTGGTCTCCCACATAAAAACACCTCACAGGTATCACCTTTTTCAAAGCACAATCAGATTAAACACTGTAACCAGTTCAGGTAAGTGGAGACACAACAACACAGCACATTTTCTCTCTTTATCCTACAACTATAATGGCTCCTTACTACTCGGGTGAGAGTGTTCTGGCTAAATGTGGTGAAGTAATCAAGAATACGTGGCTTGATTGCTCTCTCTCAGTTTAAAGATGTGTCAGTGCTGTGACAAGGATGTAATTGTGTCTACTTTCAGTTCTACTATCGCTACAACTTTTATCTCTTTGGACCAAAGAATCTATGTTGGCTAATGTAATTTCTGCTGCCACTTTACACCTTTTCTGTATACCACATGTTTTTACTTGCAGACTCATATCGTGGATGTTTAGGTTGTGTCTCTTTGTAGTTGTTTTGTCTCTCTTTGTGGTCATTCTGTTACTCTTTGTAGTTGTTTTGGTCTTTTTTTGCTGTCATTATTCGTCTGTACTTGTTTTGCTTCTTTCTGTGTCTAATTGTAGTTGTTTTTTTGTCTCTTTGTGGTCATTTTGAGTCTCTTTGTAGTTAATCTTTGTGTCTTTGTGGTAATTTTGTGTTGTTTTGCCATTTTCATAGTTATTCTGAGTCTCTGTGTGCCTCTTTGTAGCTGTTTTACAACTCTTTGTTGTAGTTTTGGTCTATTTTTGGTACCTGAACCAGGGGGGTCCCTCACATTTTGGCTCCCTGTGCCTTTGCAATTGTAGTCCTGTTCAATCCATCCACGAATAACTGATGTAACACTTTAGAGGTAAGCCCTAACAGCACATCATTACTTTGCAAGTCTAACCAACTTTTATCAATTTCACATTGGCAAACATCTCCACAAAATCGTTGAGGTCTTGCCACACTGCCAGCTTAGCTCAGGGGAGGCAACTTGACCTTTTTATCTGAAATTTTAAACACAGTTTTTTGGCTTGATTGTAGAATTTCCTGGCATCCTTCTTCAGTTTATCCTGGTATGGATTTTTATCTTTGGATTCGCATTCATTTTAGGAGGAATTGCAGTGCAGCTAAATGAAAACGCAGCTAAATGTGGCTTCAACAGCAGCTGTTTCTTGTAACCCAGACTTTATGCCTCTATAAATCGATAAAATACTGCAGTCTTTTGTTCACTTTTAGAAGAGGGCAGCATTATCTTTCGTTAACATAAAAAAAAAGCGTTTGATTATATATCATGGCTTGTCTGATTTCCTTCGCTCTTTGTTGTTACTCAATTACTGGAAACAGCCATCAGCAATAAAATACGACATCTTTTTAGCGGCCATGTTTTTTCCACATTACAACTTAAAGCCACCGTTTTCCTTGTGGTGTTGAGCACGCTGACCATTTCCACCCTCTCACTCACACTGATCATATTGTTGTCACCAATGAGCCGAGAGGGCGTCCTCAAGAAAGTGCGTAAATGATTCCAATTACAGAAAGCACTCCATGTGACCTCATGAATTTAAACAGGCTCATGTATTCCAAATACAGACGTTTGACAAGATCAAATGAGAAAATTAAATTGGAACACACGAGCGCCCATTGTACGGCGACGCAAATGCCATCTTGCTCTCTTTGCCTGCCTTATGAGGTGTGAGCGGAATACCGGCACAGAAGAAGAGGAAGAAACAGGACTGAAAAAAGATGCTTCTCATTATTATGAAAGGGACAAAAGGGGATGGAGAGGAATAATGAAAAGACAGAAGGGTGGAATAAAGCCAGAAAGACAGATGAGCTAGTTGCCTTTGTGCTGGTGAGAAAAGGGGGGAGGGCGGCGGCAGAATGCACATGGAAATTGAGGGGAAAGCATGCGAGCTAGACAAAAATGAAGTGACAAGTGAAGCGTCAGGTGCTGTCTCTAATGCAGTCTGCTGTGAGCTCTAATGAGCAACCCGATGATACTTTGTTAAAAGGAACAGAAAAAAGTGAAATCTGGTTTGATATAAATTGGCCAATCAGCAGCACCGACATGGTGGCAGGAGCTGCCCTCATTTACATGCAGGAGGTAATTTCCCTCCAAAAAATCTTCCAATTGCCCCCTTTTATAACCACCATACGTATTAATATTGCAGTGTCCCCCGACTATTAAAATATGATACATAGAGGAATAAGTAGAAAATGAGTCAGTGGTGGAAGGAAGTAAGACGCATTGCAATCCTCTTGTCTATTAAAATTTAATGCTACGCCTAGATTCTAAGCCACAAGAGCAGGCGCTCAGAAAACTTACAGTGAAGGCTTCCCCCCATTTCAGCTAAATATGTAATTAAAAGCAAGCAGCCGTCTGTGCCTAAATCACAGCCAGAATGACAGCACTGAGTTTTCCCCCCAAAAAAGTCGCAACTATGGGAGTAACTGGCCAGAGACGAGTATTTTAATTAAAGGAATACTTTCCTTATGGCATCTTTTTTTAACCGTGTCCTTCCTAGCTTCACAGGTGCACTGAGACTGTATGTAAACCATTATAAGTCTCATTCAAAAGAACCAGAATCCCATTAAAAGTCACCAGGCAGTGGAAATGCCTCACTATTGAAGAATCCTTGAAGACCATTCTGCGTCTCTTTTGTAACCGCTGCCTAAGCTCGGCACCGTGCAGCCTCTGCCTTTTCTAGCAAAGAAAATGAACCAAATAACTCAATTTGACATTTTAGTGTGCAAAGTGGGATTTTGTCACTTACCTATTTGGTTGTTTTCAAGGCATCAGTGGGAGCAGGAGGAGAGGGGGGAGAGAGAGAAAAAGGGAGAGAGGGGAGAAATTCTTTAGTTCAAATGCACCTCAATGAGATTGTACATTCATCACATAGTGATAAATTCATCACTCATTTATCATACTTAGCCACGGCCTCTCTTTAGAGGATGTAATAAATGTCGTCCTTTACACAAAGTCATTCATCCAGGACAAAAGAGAAATTCGAAGCAAAGATCAAGAGCGGCGCACGGAATCCAGAGGCCCGGTGAGATCCTTGAGATGCGATGCAGAAGAAGACTTTTTTTTTGGACTGGGACTGGACCAAGTAGGGCACTAAGTTATGCAGGGAGCTGGCATGAAAACATGTGCGTCAAAACAGAATCATTTCTCTGTCCAGTATTTTATATTCATGTGTTTAAAACTGTAATTCAAGATAAATACATCTACCGATCACAACTCAACAATGGCACCATACCAATGTAATAAATGCTCTGTTACCAGTGTTAAGGTCCTATAGTCCTCTTAATAAATGTATTGTTATCTATGTCAAGTAGTGGTCACTTTAAGAAACACAGGAAGTTGAAACTCAGGAGTCATGTTCAGGAAGTAAAGGAGGCACTTTGCAGAGAGAATAACTATAGAGAGGAAATAAAATGGGTTGCATCTCCATGGAGGTCTATTGAGGACAGAGAGCCAATCATAGTTCAGGATAATAAGGCAGCACCTTGAGTAAAAGAAGTGTGGGCCACACGGTGGTGTAGTGGTAAGCACTCTTTGCATGTTCTCCCCGTGTGTGTGTGGGTTCTCTCCGGGTACTCCGGCTTCCTCCCACAGTCCAAAAACATGCAGCTCAGGTTAATCGGTGACTCTAAATTGCCCGTAGGAGTGAATGAGAGCGTGTGAATGGTTGTCTATCTCTATGTGTCAGCCCTGCTACAGACTGGCGTCCTGTCCAGGGTGTACCCCGCCTCTCGGCCAATGCAGCTGGGATCGGCTTCAGCCCCCCATGACCCGGGTTATGAATGAATGAATAAAAGAAGAGGATACGGCGCCTCAGCTCAGCCTTCCAAATTCTCCCTGTTATGCCACTTTCTCTCATGACTTTTTGATCCATGAAGGTTTTATGTTTTTCAAACTTTTCTCAAGCCAAGAGAAGAGATTTAAAAGTCAGTGACGGTATCACGATCAAAGGATAAAGTTTGACAAAATTACCGCACCCACAATGAACAGCAATATGTGAGCAATTCTACGCCGATGATACTCGAAATCCCATTTTGCAGAATGCAGATACACCCTGCATTCTCTTAACATTGTGTCGGGGGAACAGCACAGACTTTTTATATTCCTGATGCA
>CAFUXE010000290.1:694907-709715 GCA_903364295.1 Serranus cabrilla | reverse complement strand
AGATGGAAGGGGGGGGAAAAAAATAGGCAAAATTTGGCGAGCGGCGGAGGTTATATGTTATTGTTTATTAGCAGCTATCTTAAAAATTTACATATCAAACGCGACGAGCAGCAACTGCTTTGTGGAGCGTTTTGGCCTCCTTTCAAGGGAGCGAGGTGGTGGAGGCGTGACGGGGGTGGAGGAGGAGGAGGGTCGGTGGGTGGCGGCCATGTTGCGAGACGGAGAGAGCGCCAGCTCTCAAACAACTATCCTGTCAAAAAGGGTGTGGACGGGGGAGCTGTTCCATGTTGCACCTCCTTAATTAAAACCACACATGCACCACCTGCTTTACCTTCTCCGCCTGCTTTAATAGCATCAAGTCCGTGTGCTATACGATACATGCTATTTTCTCCTGCTAAAATCCAATTTGCCGATATTTTCCAGAATGTGTCTTCCCTCCTCCCTCCCTCTGGTCCGTCCTTCTTATCGGATAACAAACAAACTGCCTGGCTAGGCGCGCCCTGATTAGTAACGCGCTGGCGTGAAGATGGGAAGGTAGGAAAGGGAGGACAGGTTGGAAGGAATCAAGGGGAAAATGGGATGGAGTGCATTCTCTAGTAAGCTATCCAGGAGGATAGTCACATCTGCCATAAATGAAGCAATTAACACACACACACAGAAGAAATAAAAACCTCCATATGCTGTGTATATACAGTCTATCGCACCTCTCTGCACTGCAGCATCATATCTCCATTTTCCTCTCCCGAATAACCCCCCGCCTCATGTGAGCACAGATCCTGCAGAGATGATACGACTCCATGCCAGGAGAGGCCTGTGTGTCCCTGCCAGCGCCTACAGGCTTCAAAATCACAGCGAAACACCACCCAAACAAAGTGGCACCAGTGGGGCACGGCCTTCTCCATCTGTGTCATGCCAGGAGGGAACATGAGACCATAAGGGACGCTGGGATTGCTGCAGAGGCTCTACCATTTACTGGCATTTCAGAGCAAACATGGCGAGGAGGGGAGGGGAGGGGCGGCGTCCTCAAAACACCGTTAGCATGCAAATCACAGTGTTGTTTAGTGTTCAGTGGGAGAAAATGATGTGAAGTGTTGCTCCATGCTGTGTTGGCAACTGATTTTCTTGCTCATTCAATAGAGTTTTTTTTTATTGCTTTTTCCAGAAAAATACATTTGTACATATTTATAAGTTGCCAGTTTGCTTTACCTAAATATATTTTTGGAGAGTTCTGCATGGTTCGCTTTTTTTTTTTTTTCCAATCCAGTAAATCCTAATAGTCGGGTTCTTTCAGGTGAGCGGGTCGATCATATTGCAGGTAAGTTAAGAATACAAATGTGTGCACATGCATTCAATTTAAATACTGTTTGTTCTGCTGACTTGAAATATATGGAAGCCTGGGGCATCCTGACAGCTGAATCAGGCCCAATGTCCCCTTGCCCTCCATTCTCTCTGTCACTGTCACAGAAAGCTGAAAAATGTCACACAGTAAACAAGATATAGACCTGAGAGTTATTGAAAAAAAATATGGTGATCCATGAAAATGTGTTAGATTCTGCTGTTTGTTTGACTTCAGAAAATGTAAAAAATGTCAGAATAATCCTTTTTTTTTAATTAATCTTTTTTTTACCTGTGAAATGTGCAAAACACTTTTGCAGGTGATAAAAAAAAAGTTTCGCAAGGAACAGGTGAAAACAGATTTGGCAGGTGAAAAAAAAAAAAGTTTCCTTCCTTCATCATCTCTTTATGATGTGTTGTTGTGATATTAATTCCAGCGGAAGGAAAAAGAGCACTGCTCTATGTTCTAAATTGGACTTCCAACATTCATATTTTTCTCAAGATGAGTTTTATTTCTGCTGCATTCTAAACACAAGTTACATTTAGGAGAAAAACATTTTAAAACCAGACCTGATGAATGAATCACCACATATTTATTTCTCACTTCCCTCTCAGGGCTTCCGTATGGAAAAAATTGTGAGGAAACAGAAGTTGTGCGGAGCAGCCAGCTGACCCGCTGAATTAAGGCCAGTCGTAACATTAAGTACGAGAGGAAGCATGCATTTTACATGACTGACGGAGAGGCGACTCTCTGCTTCCAGATTGCACACATTATGTCGCTCCTCGTGGTCCAGCTTTAGCTCCGCGTGTGGTGTTAGTAATGCAGACGCAATGTGCAGAGTGGGCGATGTTTGTGTTTGGGGCTGGAACACACTGCCGCAGTTCTGTTCTGTTCTGCCTTTAAGGATGAGTTTATTTGACAGAGACCGGTCTCTCAAAAAACGACCCCACAGGTCGTTAGTACAGACCAGATCTGTCCTCCACCTCACTTTACCAGCTGTACTAATAATGAATGACAGTGATGCAGAGTTGGATTCGCATTCGGAGCGGGATGGGTTGAACAAACGTCAGACTTTCACCCAGGAGAACCAGGTTTGTGTCCCATGTGAAAACAATGTGATTTAAACATAACAGAACTTCTGAATCACACGTTTTTATATAACTATGTTCCTCCGGTAGACACGTCATCTAAACTACTTCACTTCCAGCATTTATGCACATTTATTTACTTTTATAACGCCTTACCAGGACATTTTTTGTATAATGACGTGTGCTATTTTTAGAAGGCTCCGCTCTCTACCGCAAACCGCTCATTAAGATAACTACGGGTGGCTTTGACAAACAACCTATTCTGTTATTCTGTCGTTTAGGTTGGAGAACTTGTTCTTCTCACCTTCGTCGGACCCCGTATTGTACAGATGCCTCCTGATGCCTGCATGCTGCACGGCACTACATTTTATTATTAGCCTGTGGCTCAGTCACACACTGTCCATGAGTGAACAGAGGTCACAAACACCGCCCCAGGTCACTGGTATCTTACTAATGACCAGGAAATTGCTCAGCAGCTGTCCGTCGCCCCTTGACATTCACTCTTTACTTCCCTATGCAGCTCACATCTGACATTTCTCCAGCGCCCCCGTTGTACCACGCTCATTACCAGGCTCTCCCTCCCCTCTATATTGCCACCCCCATTTCTACATATTTATCCCTCATACCCACCACTCCCTCCCCCCCGCCCCCAACCCAGCACTTCCACGTTAAATGTCAGGAGAAGCCTTCTGGGGAGCGATGGCGTTTTCATGCCAGAGACAGAATAACTATAAAGCCATTACAATGCCGCGGTAAAAGGCTGCACCATGCTCCCTTGGGGCATAGAAAATGCAATTAAATGCTAGAATGATGATAACAAACAAAGAGATAATTTAGTGGCGCATTGTTCAGCGATAGCTCCGGGGCGATCAGCCTGCAGTGAGGTTATTTGAACATGCATCAGGAACTTTGATAACTGCCCATGTGCTGGAGAATAAAAGCCAGGCTGGACAGGGAATAACACGGGCACTGATTCTTCTCCGTGTGTGTTAGTTCCTGGCCTCGGAGTTAACTTTGCCCCCCACATTCCCCCTCTACTCCCCTGTATGTCACCAAAGAAAATATACAAAAACATGAAATGAAATAGTAATGTGCATGGCACTCCCACAAGGGCTGAAACTTAAAATGACCTTTTGTCTGTGCATGTGTGCGCAAGGAGACAAAGAGGAGAAGTCTGTGTGTGTAGGAAGCGCAGGGCTCGAGTGTGCGGTTGCGTGTGTGTGTTCTTTGAGTTGAGACAGTAAATTATTTACAGTCTCAAGCCCCTGAAACTGCCACCACTGTGCAGGGGAGAGCCAGCGCCTCGGGCAAACAACCCTCCTCTCTTTTTTACCTTTGTTTCCTGTCTCCTTCCTTCTACTCGCACCATTTTCTACCTCAACCGGTGTTGGAAGTATCATACTGGACAGTGTAGCATTCACACCTTCAAGTTCTTCTTGCAAAATTGAGTTTTCAAACTCTCTGACTTATAAGGCATTGCATTAGTCTATGCAGTACATGGAAGTCATATGCATCAGCTGTGACAGCCTGCTGATTGAATCGTTTCTTATCAGCCACATCCATACACCAGCCACAGCCCGTACTCACAATAAGGCGGCCCTTTTAAATATGATTTCCTCCTCACTGTCAAGAAATAACGTGCCTCCACCACCCAGCCTCCAGCTTTTCCAGTCCAAATGTCTCAACATGGTATTCAATGTCTTGTTTAAGGCCAATGTTTGTGGGGGGTTTCTGGATTGTATGCTATTGTATGCTATTTTGGCTTAGCATACTGTTTGGTCAATCCTGGCAACAATGTAAATGCTATCAGAGCCAGGTTTGACTGTATTTGTGCTCTATCTATTTCTATTTGTTGTAATAAAAAAAGTGAAAGTTAAAAAAGGTGTTTTGGTGGCAAACAAGTAGTGAATCAACCCATTAAAAGTACTTTTAGATTGATGTCTCTGTGTTTGTGCATGCAGATGCTTTTTCTAAAGGTCAGCTAATTTTCTGTCATTTTCTACAACAGGTGAGATTACAACTAGACTACAGCAAAGCTCTGTAGTTCCAGTGTTAGCTAGCAGTAGCTCTGCTAAACTTTAGCCCCGCCTACATTTTAGAGATCCAATCAAGAGCAAAGGATTTTATTTAAATCCATTGTGTAACTGTACACCACTCAAATATTGTTTTACATCCTATTTGAAGCTTGATGTCGATTTGCTGGAAACAATGAGTCAGAGGGACAAGTAATGAGGAGCCAGTCCAAGAAAACGAAACAAAAAAACCCCCAAACTTTGATCAATTCCCCAATTTTTGTGACACCATTGCTGCCAAAGGACCATTATATCTATTTCAGTCAAGCTCTTTATCTCTCTGCTGTAGTCACAGTTGGCACAAGAAACCCAGGAGCAAGCGAGGAGGGAGGAGTGAGGCTGCGGTACAAAATGAAGAGCGGAGAGGCAAAGAGGCGACCAAGTGAGTTTCCATGTTTCTCTTCCAGGCCCTTTGATGTGCTGGGAGACTGGAGAGGAGAGAATGGAGGAGGGGATGGAGAGGAGGAGAAGGACGGTTGCTGTGGGGTAGGTGTGTGTCAAGCAGTTGAGGTGGTTTCATTTCTTGCCAGCGTGGGGTTTCTCTCCCAGCAAATTGGCTCCGGCGATTGAAAGTCAGTGAGGTGAGTGAGAGGAACAGCGAAGCTGAGGTGCCTGCGAGATGGGGTGGGAGATTTCCCAGGGCTCTTTCTCTCCCTTCTTTTAGTTTCTTCCACCGTTCTAAGCATTTTTTTTCAAGATATAATACCGCAGTAACATCATACCCTCTTCAGTGCAGGATTGAAAATAACAGACCCTTCCCAGTGGACTTTTTCTCCCACGTTTTAAGACTCAAGCTGCGTTTAATAGCACCAGACAAGAATACGCTGTTACACCAAGACCTGCTATCACCTGTTACAATATCTCCTCAATGACCACAGCCGAGCAGGATAATTCAATTTGTACGTCTCCCTTCAGGTTCTCACGGGGTAAAAGCCTTCTAGACACTCCACAAAAGCCTTTTCTGACCTGCAACCCAAATTACTATCAAAGATAAACTTTTAACTCACTCAATCAGGATTCTTCACTTTCTTTACTGAGCGGGATTAAAGAATATCCGAGGGAGTAAAAGCATTTCAGTAAACTTTTAATATGAGTCTTTTACTATAAATCTTCATATCTGTGACCTTTTATAAAGCTCTTACAATCTTCTGCACATTCCGTACTCATTTTTGAAAATGTCAAATGAAGGAAACTTTAAAGAAATTACTGTGCGGTTGGTTATCTTTTGGGTGCATAAATTAAGATTTTGTCAAATATGGTGTTTTTCACAGATCAAGAGACCTCTGGGGATCTATATTCAACTCTGTTTTTTAATACTTTTATGCTCTGGTGGTAGGGCAGCCGCACAGCGATCAGAAGGTTGGTGGCAGTCTACATGACGAAGTACCCGTAGGCAACACACTGAACCCCATATGCTCCCTAAGGCTCTGTCATCAATGTATATAATTGGTATCTGAGTGTGTTTATATCACTGATCAGCAGGTGACATCTGTATATGAAGCATTTTCAGTCCATATAGTGGCACTATACCTTCAATAACATGCTCTCTGATGTGCTGAAAGCCGAGAATCCATTTACATATCATTAAATGGGACTTTATATAGGAGAAGGCCAACAAATGTAACCCTTAAGTAATAGATACAATGATCAAAGAATGAGCGTGTGGAGCCAGGGTTAGAAACATCATGCTATGTTGGCTAATCAGCCAGTGAAGCAGCAGTGAAGCTGCAGTCCCAGCAGTGGAGGAGAGATCCTTGGTTTCAGCACCACGGACAGCTCCCCCCGGGTTGCTGCAGCTTGTTCACACTCGCCAGGCCAAACACAGGTCTGGACCGGGATAAACAACACCACGGAGGATTGGCCGTGTCTCTGAGTGTTTCACCGCTGCAGATCCCTAGCATGCATGTAGTTGTGCGGCGCTGCAGCGTGAAGGGGGCCCTGGGATAGATGACACGGCTTTTCCATTAGGTGAAGTGGTTGGGTGGTTTATCTAAACAGCGAATCTCCATCTTTCCTCGGGTTAAAACTCAGAGACGGCGCCGTTGGTCAGCTTGTTATATGATGTGCTGAAGGGGGGAAGCATCTTTTGCTGTACACCACAACTTTAAGTGTGTGCTGTAAGCAACGCTGCACTAAAATAAAATGGCTTTGGTCCAACATGAGGCAACTGTGTGTCTGTGTCTGGCTTGCTCGCTATTGGCTATCATAAATTTTACAACTGTGCATTAAAGCATCCCTCAAAGACTACAGACAGAGTCAGTGACCCTAACTATTACACCACCATGTAACCCAACTTATCTCATAATGTTAAAAAAAGTTGGGTCCTTCCTAAGCACATGCTCCACCCTACCACCAGGTTTAATATAACCTCCTAAGTGGCAGTAATAACATCTAAATGCTCCTTTACTGTTGCAGCCTGTTGAAGGAGAACTTTCCCTTCAAACGAGCTTTTGGGTGAATGACAAAAAGATAATGAGGTAAAGTACACAGTCCTAAGTTATTGCCGGTGCACGCTTCAGATACCACCGGCATATGTGTTGTGCCTTTTAAAACTGATAGGCCCGGCTGTCCTGCTGCGCTCTGGTTGCTGCTTATACTGTTTGTTTTGGCCTCATTTCTCTTTGTCTCCAGACCTCTGTCCATGTAACCACAAGCTGTTTTCTGGTCTCTCACTTAGTCGATACGTGTCTGATTCTCTCCTTCTGCCCATCTGTTTGTAATTCCGCATGTCTATCACCCTGTCCTTCGCCAGACTAAACACACACACACACACATAGACACACACATGTTGGGGTTTTTCATTAAATATACCAATGACAGGATATGACAAGCTCTCCCAGCTTTTTAATTTAGCGCCGGTGTCCGCCCACCTCCTCAGAGAGCTGGTCTAAAACCTGTCACTGCCAACTGTCGAGGGATGACAAGGTAATTAATAGTGCTTCACTACAATGCAGCCAACTCTTTTAGGAGCTGGTTGGACCGGATGAGCGGTAAAAAAAAAAGCAGGTAAGCATATGGAGCGAGGAGAGATTAGGAGACGAGAATGAGCAGAAAATATCGACTGCAGGAAGAAAGAGGAACCAAAATAGTTCTGTAAACCAGACGGATGCCCCTCTTGACATTAATCGCTGGATGTAGAGGATGCTGATATAAATGTTTCGACGCAATAACAAACAAGCACAAATCAGATTCAAATTTCACTCTTTCCCAAAGCTGGGAGCAGCTCTGACAGTACGCTGTGATTGAAAAGCTGCCTAAAGATGAGGGGTAGCTGTGGACATTTTATGAAGCCATTAATCAGCAGGGCAAGCACCCTCAGAAATATTTAGTATCTCTAATGCGGACCAAGCCCTGCCACTGTGTGTCATCCATCTCTCTTGATAAAGTGCTTTCCAGTGATGCATAAGGGATGCTGTATCTATATCTATCTATATATCTATATCTCTCTCTATATATATATATATGCACATTCTGCAGAGTGGACGATCAATGGTGCTAAAGGGATGTCCCCAACCTCTTTGATGGATCGCTGATGTTGCTCATAAAGTTAGCTGCCCTGCTGAAACTAATTCAGGACCAGAGGAGGCCGGTGGGTTATGAGGGGTTTTAGACTGGAGATGCGTCAGCTGGAAGATATGAGGGTAAATATAACTCTTTAGTTTAGAAAAAAGAAAGAAAAATGAACCATGACTATAACGCAGGCAGTGGCCTCAAATGTAAAGCAGCAGGGATGGATCCCTGCATTGGCATTGCTACTAGGAGGACCAGACAGAGAGAGAGTTTACACTTGATTTTAAAATAATCAATGACTACTGATCACAAGTAATCAGTGATAAAAATACAGGTGTAAACAGAGTCCAAGATGCATTGTGATCGGATCACTCAAAGCACTTGCTCTAGGACCCATTTGACCATAAATATTTAGCAGTTTAAACGCTGATGCATCCTGATGTGTCCCCAACAAGGACATAACAGGTAAATAGAGACAGGTCTCCCCTCAAAAATAACAATATAGGTTGTTTGAACAGGCAGCAAAATACGACTCATATTTACATTTCTGAATCATGTTTTTTACATAACTATGTCACTTCTGGTCACCCTTGTAACTTCTTAATTTCCACAAGGCAATTTCACCTTCTAGCAGAAATGGCGTCGGCAGTAACTAAACTGAATACAAGTCTTGGGTCTGAGAACATCAACTACTAAAATACATGCTAAACATTATTTCAATAGAGGCTCCATTGAATTACCTTCAACATATATTTTTTAATGTAGAAATCTGATCAAACACTGTATATTATTGCTTATATATTTCAATAAAATTTCAATTCAAAAGTATTTCTGGGGCACCCCAGAACAACACTGTCTTCCTGATGTAATGTATCCATTTAATCTGACCCTGTATAGGAGCCTTTATTTAATTTTAAAGCCCCATGAGGCTCTCTGATACAGGAAGATACTGCAGTAGTAATAATATCACTGCCTTCCCCAGCAATCACTAGAAAAGTGGTTTATTTTACTTCCTGTAATCCAAGCCATACCCAGGTTTGATTTTCTTTCATAACACCAAATAAGATGAGAAGAGTGGAGACGTCTCTCTCTCTCTCTCTCTCTGCGTGGACAAGTTCTCACTATTTTTTAGTTTATTCAATTCAAAGAGATCTGAACAATGTTTCACATCAAAGTGATCTGGTTTCCCTGGTGATCCACAGGAAAGGAAATCAGACTATGAGTCACCCAAAGTTTGGAAGGGAAGAAAGGATGTAATTGTCAGTTTTGGCAATTCAATGCAAAAGAAAGAAATAGTAATAAATGAGTTGGTGTGATAAATGATGCTTCTGGTACTGCTGACCAGACACGGGGGGGAAAAAAAGGACGATTGTGTGACTGCAAAATTCCGAGGCACATAGTTGCTTATATACAGTGACAACTTCCCGCACAGACACGCCACGAGGGCTGCAAACACACATCGGCATTCACGATCCCCCCTCTCCAAATGTCACAACATCATTATCATGCAGTATTGATCCCGGCGAGGGTGATCCATTTGAATTCCAATAAGGATGGATGCGACAGTTCTTTGGCTGGCGCGCCCGCTGCTGTCTCTCGGCTGGTCCCGGCAGTAAACACAGTATCGTTAGTCTTCTCACGACCACAGATGGCCGCAAGATGCTGGAATCTCCCTCTAAAAACATGCACTGATTGGACACCTGTGAGGCTTTGTCGTGGTGCACTTTTCACCTCCAGGCTGGAAAACGCACCATCGCTTCATTAGATCGACACAGATTACTGGTGTTCCTGACGATTACTGATCTATATTCATAATCCTGAATTATTGAGCTACACTGTCAACTTTAAATGTAAAAGGTTTTCTACTGCGTTTACTTCAAGCCATTGCTTAGGAATTTACTGTAAATCTGCACTGCAAAGTTTGACAGTGTGCTGTACATATACAGTATTAACTGACCAGTATTGTGTTGGAAGGTTACAATAATAGTTATATTCTAGAAACTATAAAAAAACAGTACTTTTACAGTTAATTGCTGTAAATTAACACTGAAAGGTTTTACAGCATACTGTAAATATCTAGTAATTTACTGATATAACTGTGACCAGTTATAATTGAAGAATAAAGCCATTTCCCTCAAATGTATTTCTACACTGTAAAAAATGTTTGTAGAACCTACAGTAAAAGACATTCAAATTGCAAACAGTAATAGACTGTAAATTCTAAAATTGTTTATACCTAATAATAGACAAATTGAATTACCTTCAATCAGAAAACAGTACAAAACTTTCATTTTCTACTGTAAAAATCTAACATTTTGTTAAATTTAACTAATGTCTCAACACATAATTGCTCTAAAAATAAAGGGATTATTCTGTGCATATTTGCTGACACATTTAAATTAACCGTAGAAAATCTCTCACCCTACAGCGAAAACATACAGTAATGTCTGATATAATCTCAGTGTACTTTTCATGGTGAAGTTTGGACAACTACATTATTACATTGTAGTATATATACATATAATGTATTTCTAAAAAAAAAAAAGTAAGAAACTGTAAAAATACAGCTAATTTTACAGCAAGTTACCATAAAAGTAAGCGTTTTACAGTGATATGGACTGGATGATGCTATGTTATTTAGTGATTGGTCATAACAGCAGGGAGCCCCTTCAGGCAACTGGCATGAAGACGGCACAGAGGACAACACAAAGCAGGAGCTAATCATCCCCAATTACATCTGGCTGCAGCGCGAGTGGAGGCCCTGCGTGATACCGACTGTGTGTCTTTACAATAAGCATGCTATGTTTGACCTTAGGCCTGGCGTCTGATCAAAAGCATATACTTTAGAGCCACACTTCTGGAGCCGACAGTTCTAAACGCCTTGTGCTTGAGCTTACTCGCTCCCAGACTATTCTTTTCTCCGTCTGATCTTAAAGATATTCTTAGAGATAATCAGAGATAATCTTATCTCTTCTCTCAATCACTGTGATCTCGTCTATTCGGTGTCATTAGTCTGTCCCACTCCCTTGTTTCCTTCAATCACTCTTACTATTTCAATTTTCTCTCCCTTCCTCCCTCCTCGCTCTCTGTCTCTGAACAGTGCATTAGCATCGCCGATGCCACTCAAGAGTTCAAGTGCTCTCCCCGTCTCTCATTCTTTGCCTCTCCCTTTGTCTCTTTTAGTTCTCGGCCTCCCTCCCGGTGGCAGCCAATCACGGGCCAGATGAGGGGAAGCTATTGTAAGGTAATCAAACTCTACAGCAGGTCCTATAATCTGCACAGATACACACATGCACTCATACCAGCTTGTTTTTTGTTTTATGTCTAAACCGTCCTACAAAGGCAAAAAGCAGAGTCTGCATAAGCAGGGAAGAGTTCCTAACAAAGTGGTAATATATAGAAGGTTGTAATACCTTCATTTTCTAGCTTTTAATGCTTCACTTTGAAAAAAATATTGCAAAATAACTGCCACAACTTATAAAAAGACAGGTCCTGCAATTGGATACAAATATAATATACCCCTCTAGTTTTTTGGGCTTTATTCATGGGGCTTAATTGGCCTGTCGTGTGATGTCAGACTGGGAACTTAACCCCCCAATGTTGCACGAGTAGACTTTATATTTCACTGTTCAAACTTTCCAACCGCACTTGAAGGTAGCTTCATTCTTTTCCACTGCAGCTACACAAGATCACAAGGAGGGGCTGTTTGCTGGAGCTTGTTATGTGACACACTCTCAAGCCCTCAAGGCTAGTGTTTTGTTTTTTTTTACCATCATGGTAATTTAAACTGTACCAAAGTACACGATTGGTTGCCTTGCTAGAGTTTTCACTGCACTGCCGAATAGTCTAAACACAGTGTAATACATCAGTCAATTCTATCATTTTAGACAAACCAAACCTAATAAATGAGACTGGCTTCATGGAGATTTGTAGAGCTTATTACATTAACTTTAGCCACAATTTAGCTGAGTTAATTTTTTCTTCGTAAAGATTGAATTTCATTCTTTAATCCAGCTAGCTGTGGCTATCTCAGCAGCTAACTTATGCTCATAGCATTCTTATTTGAGTTGTTATTTCTGTGGTTTGGTTTGGCTTTTACCTTTCTTGGAGCCACTTTGTGCTAAAAAAAATACTAAAATAGATGTCAAAAAATCACAATGCAGTGTTAACTGGATTTTGACGTAATATGCGCATACTACATTTTGGCTTTGAAGAGCAGTATAGACAACACAAAATCACAAATCAGCATATTTTTTTTCCGTCAAGCCAAAGCTACATAAAAGCAAAATGTCCTGACATTTTGAGAGGCAAGACCAGATTTCCATCCAGGGACAGAGTGTATTAAGGGGAAATAGTTTTCTGTCTGTGCTGGCAGCCTCAGTTTACAGCACATCATATATAGGCATCCTGTAAGCTCTATATTCCCACAAGACTGCTTATTTTAATGAACCTTGCTTTCAAGGGAGAAATGAGAAACATTTTTGGCTGAGTGCTAAAGCTAAACTTTTGTGTTGCCGGTGACATATTGTATTTGGGTAGCAATAATAAGCTGCTAATGAAAAACGCTGGCAAGTAATGTTGGGCATATTAAAAATCAAACAACTGCAGCAGTCTGCAGTCAGGCTAACTCAGAAAAAAAAAAAAAAAAAAAGGAAATATGGATAGCTGCATCTACTTTGCATCAAAGGCCGAAGCACGGAGATTCTCATTACGGCTCCTCTTCCGTTTCATCACTTTCATCCCAAGGCCATCCACCTCCCAAAGACAGATAACAGAGGCACCCCAAATATCTCTTTTAAAGGAACTACTTAAAAATCCACAGTCAAAGAGAGAGAGGGGCTGTGAAGAGTGTGAAGATCCTCTCAAATAATTAAGGAGTGGGGCATGCATTGCAGATAATGAGTTTCTAGCATCACTGGCTACACAGTATTCCCCTGTCTTATCACCTGCTGCTGTCACTCACTAATGAAGTTGCTATTTCCAATTACTGCTCCCTATTAGGAATCATTATTAGGCCCGGGCTGTTATTGTGGTTGCTTCTGAGGCCGGAGATAGGGCGCACACGCACAACAGCTCAGTCAATTCACAGCCTCACTATATAAGCAATAATGTTTTCAGGTTTTTAAAGGATAGCGAGCTTCTTTCTAGAGCTCGATGATGATGTTATTGAAAGTAACATGACGTGTTATATTTTTATGTCTACTTTGCTATGACTCTTTTGGTGCTTCGTAAAACCTTCATTTTCTGCATTTATTTTACTTTTTAAATTTAAGTTTGTTAAGGTTTTGTGGGGTTATTGTAAGGAAACCACAGCCTTTAACTAGATTAATCAGTATTTTCATTGAGCTGCATTGAATGGGCTAAAAACAACCGTCTCTACCTGCCAGCAGGCGGACTCACCCATTCTTATTGGCTGATTATTGCTGAAATCGCAAATTCAATCACCTGGTCACATTCAAAACCAGTGTTAATATAGTTATAGAAGGCAGACCAAGAAGAAAAAAACCCAAAACAGTCTATAAAGCGAGAGTATAGCCTTTAAAAGAGGAAATAACATCTTCTGTCAATCAAAAAGCCGAATAAATAAGCAGCTAGAATGTTCCTCGTATAATCCCACTTTCAGAGTAAAGAAGGTTGTTCTTCCAACATTTTCATGAGAATGTAGAAACTCCATTAACACGACAAAGAAAATGTGTTCACGTGTAGCACAATGCTATCTGTTTCTAGTGTTTGCTTGACAATGAAGACCAAAGGAAACAGATTAGGTGAGCCCTGAACTGAGCTGTTGACTTTCCAAACTGTTGTTCTGACACGAGGCCACAATCACCAGAATTTTCCCTGTTGGGAAGTCATGTTAGCCCTGAAAACACTGCATGTTAAATAACTTTATCTACCCTTTTTTTATTCATTGTGACTGGCTCGGCTAACCCCGGTTAACCCGACTAAACGCAGAAAGCATTGTGTCATGTTGAGTTACCTCCAGCGCAGCCACAATAGAGTTTGACTAGAACATGTTTGCAGTGATGTAACACAACGACACTCAACCTGATGTTTGCTGTATCTGCACCTCAGAATGGTTGAAAACCCTCATCTTACGTACAGGAAGCAACCCATCACAGGAGAGGGAACGTTTCACCCCGAGAGTAATGGAGTAGCTCAGTAGACCAGAAAATCTAATGCCAGTCACACGCAGTCTCCATCTTTCACTGCATGTATCGCTTTCATAAACAGTATCACTGTGTGTGTGTGTTTAATATGGCCTCGTTGCATGTTTTTTCCTCCTGTGTATGTGTTTCCATGTGCGCTGCAGAGTGTGTAGCTGCGTATTTGTGCTGAGCACCTGACATGTGTGATCATTACTGTCTGCAATCAGTGGCCTGTCCGCTCCGATGCTGCACCTGATCAATCTCAATGGCGGGGACTCTCCCCTACGCTCTAACACACTGCGGTCTTTTCCAGCGAGGTGTCACAACACACACACACTAACAGATTTGGAACGAAGGCCAACTGGATGGAGGGAAGATGGTGCGTTCCAAAAGTTCCCCTGGAAGAGCACGGAGCAGTTCAGTACACATATGTATGATTCATTTGTGCCTGGCCCACGCTGGTGTTTCTCTGTTAAACGCTGCTGCGTACATCAAAAAGGGGAAAAACGGTAAAAAGTCTGGCAGCAAAAGTTGCCAAACACTTGCTGTCAAATAACAGTAAACAACCATAAGCTATTTTACAGATACTTTCTCTAAAAATGCAGATAATATACAGTACATTTCTGTATTTTATCTGGAGAATAACACTTTTTTTT
>CAFUXE010000290.1:640104-664951 GCA_903364295.1 Serranus cabrilla | reverse complement strand
GCCTGCCAAAAAGCCAATCTCTGAGTTATGCTGAGACACAGCCATTAGTGAGATTGGCAATGCTCTCTGATACTCAAGTTATCCCCTCGAAACCTCCCGGATTTCATTCCTTCCTTTTCCATCCCTTCATCTCTGTCAACTTGCATCTCAATTAATAGCAGGAGAAACAGAATCACTCTCTTATTTGTTTGGAGTCCTATAACAATGCCACATAATCAGTCTGGGCTGGACTAAAGAGGGCGAGAGGCAGAGGGGAAAAAATAAAAGTGCTGGAATTCTATTAGCTGTAATGAGGGGACCAGAAAAAAAAAAGATAAAACCTTCTTGTGGCTGCAGCAGACAGAGACGGAGGGAGAAACAGAAAGAGAATGGATAAAAAGACGATGATATAGATACTGATAGAAAGAAGGACAAAGGAATATAAGGAAGGAGGAAATGAGGGCGCAGGTAGAGAGGGTGAATCTAAGCAGATCAGGGGCATGTGGCATGAAGGGGTGCAGGCCGGATGGCAGAGCCGAGGAATAAAAATGAGGGAGTGGGAGAGGGTAAAGCAGATGTCTGATTCACAGACTCATCCCTCTGCTCTGGCACTGAGCTGCACAAAGCCGGCAGTGAAGAAAAAAAAGAAGAGAAAAGCCATGATGGATATAGGCATATTAAGGTCAAAGATTATATGAAACAGAAGGAATGGAGACAGTAAAATGCAAAGATCGACAGATGACTTGCAGAAATATTGAGATGTGGTTTCTACAAAGCTGGGAGATTCCTATTGGAGCAGCTTGGTGCATATCATAATAAAAACGACAGAAAGTCTTTAGATTGCTACCCATGACATTCACCAAATTCCACAATCAAGTTTTTTTTGAACCTCCAATACCAATTGCTGATCGTCAGTGAGCCATGTTGGCCGATGCATGGCCTGTACCAATCTCTTTTTGTTGTTTTGTTTAGCTATAGCAGCTGGCATAGCTGTACTTCAGCAAGTCAGTTTGAATTCCTTGGAGCGTATTGGGATCTCCATGAATATAAAACATTTATATCCATGAGGTGGAAGTGTAGCCTAGGTTATAGACAGAAATAGCATAATAATCCTGTTTCTGTGCTCACAGAAACTGGGCAACTAGATTATGGCAAATTGCAATCATGGTAATGGTTGCCGTGACTACCCGTCTTGCTTACATTCATCCATTTTCAACCACGGGCACACAGCAACAACAAGGATAAACCACCAGAGGGGAAAATTAAATCCATACTGAAGCAGATCTGTTATCACTAGCTAACTAGTGTTGTGTGGTAGAACAGCTAAAACTTTCATTATATTATGATTCAATCAAAAAAATGCATAAGTAATAATCATCATGAGTATATATAAGATTATTATTACAATCAAGAGTGTGTAAAGGAAATATAAAACTGAAGGCAATTAAATGGTAATACAAATGGGAGGTCATAACCATAAAAATGCTAACTCAGCACTATGATGCACAGGTCTTGCCATCAGAATACCAGTTTTAAGGAAGCCTCGCCTATTAGGCCTTATCTTAGGCCAACGTTACCACCTTAGCATCAAGGAAGAAAAAGCTTATTAAAGAAATTTAGGGTCTTGGGAACTGTCTAGGGCCTTCAACTCTGACTGGCTCCAGAAAAGTTTGCTGACTTTGTGTTTTTCTTCTAGAAATTGGTTTTAAACTTTATTCTAATTGTGTCAAGTGAGGCGGGCTTACAGGCAATTGAGGCTTTTGAGGCTGCCTCCGTTGCTAGCTAAAAGCAGCTAAAGTTAGCTAACGGCTTAGCAACAAGTAAAGCTAAATCACCAAGGTACTGCAGCCCTGACATAAAACTGGCATTATCAGTGACTAGTAAGCATTCATACCAATGACCTTATTGCATGTTTTCAGTGAATATTGCTTGTTAACAATGGGTGCCCAATTGATCGGTGCATCCATACCATAAGTAAGGACAGGGATTTACAGAGATGTGTCCATTCAACAGTTTGTAAATGTTGTCATTTCTGAAACGGATACAGTTGGAATGGCTGGAAAATGACTTTGGAATCTGACTGCTCCAGAAGAATAGTCATCTTTTCTCACCGTAAACCCACCATGTTTCTCAATACAACCATGAAAAGCCACAAACACGTTAGACAATCCAGTTACAAAGACATTACCAAATGTTTAAAATGGATAAAGTTATTTTTTACGCCCTCAAATGTCAACTGAATTATAAAGCACGGCGGTGCAGCCCAGAGGCTTGTTCAGTGGTTTTTAAACTAGGCCTGCATGGGCTCTGGTTTTCTGCAGCATGCCTCGGCAGTTACTGCCCTGCTCTGCTCCACCAAAGGGGCCTGCCCCAGGGGAGCCAATTAAGAGTGTCCGCTGTGTCGGTGACAGCTGCTCCAGCCGCAGCCCCTGAAAGCCTCACAGCTACACATCACTGATGGGGAAATACTGTAGAACTGGTAGGGTGGGGAGGCGATGGAACAGAGAGAGTCAATAAAGACAGCAGTCATCCTGAAAGCATCAAGAGATCATGGAAGGTTGGAGAGGAACCCTTTACGGGGAGAGGGGGCGGCAGGTTGGTCACTTCAGCTGTGAAGGGGTCACTTTCACAAAGACTGTTACATAAAACTGGACCCGTGTGTTAATCCAGATAGAAATCTTATCCATTCTAATTGAAACACTGAACTACTACTACTTCTACTTATCGGCCTTAGCCACTGGGTCACTGAGTATATTTTGGGCTGTTTTGATAAGCAATGTCACACTACCTTAAATCTACCCTTGGGATACAAACAATTTTGATCCTTTCAAATGTCCCTGAATGGCTTGTTTTTCCCCCATAAAGTGCTGCTCACTTCCATCGATTTTTGGCCTGATACGGCGGTAAAACCTATAAGTCTTTTAAACAGCCTAGATTTCTACGTCTGTCCTTCATATCCTCCTATTTCATTCCGTCTGTTACTCTTCAAACTGTTTTCATATTTCAATGGAGTGCAGAGCACAAAATTCTTTCTCATCTTCTTGTCAAAGATAAAAGAAAGAGATCACTGAGGTGAGGACAGTGAGAGGAAGCAGTATATTTTCAGAACACAACAATGTTCCTGAATCAGGGGAAGTTTTTAATTGGGGCCTCTGAGATAACCCGTATGATGCAGATCACCAGCAGGGGTGGTGGTGCTGAGTTGATTATGCATTCCAAGATGCATTCTTATGCTCCCACTTACATACTGTTGCAAGGGAATTAAATCCCTTCCTTTTATTTCAGGTGTTTGCCTGAAACAACCTTGGAGCTCTGCAGAGTGAGATACAGTATCTTACCATTATACCACAATTGTTGTTTCCAAAGACGAGGTTAAGAATAATTCAGAATTCCCACATGCCTTTCATTTTCTTCACAATTTATTGCTTAATGCAACACAAAGCCTCTGTTGATTGCATTTGGTCTCACTAATTGATTAAGAGCTGTGACTTGAGGGGAAAGTGCATACGTTTTATTCTCATTTTTCTAGTGCATTTTGCTATTTTCCGTCAGGCTGGCTATTTTCTGGATAACTCTGACAGAGGTGTGCAGCCTCTGGCTTCAGATTCAGTCACACTGGCAGCCATCCATGGACTGGTGGTGGGATGAAAAGCTCCCTGTGTCATCCAGCAGGAACAGACCGTGCCGGGACATCTCCAACAGATATACCACAGGAATGTCACCTACATCTTCAGATACGGGGCAGTTTTTGAATGTCTGCTCGCCTGTTTTTAATCAAATTATTTGATAACATTAATGTCTTTAGATTCCTAATATTCTGTAAGGTAAAGTGCCTGCTCATGGCAGCAGTACCTTCAATGCCAATACTTTCCATGCAGATACAAACTTGATCAAATGTGCAAAAAGATCCCAACTGTGGTTCCCAACCATTTTCTGCAGGGTCCCTCTTACCAATATTGAAAAAAAGAAAAAAAACTTTTACTATCAAAGCGGAAGAAAATGGATGGACTTTTACTATTATATATAATTAATTATATTATTTTATGGCATAATAAACACATTTTAAAGCCTCCCATCCCATTCACTGGGCGGCCACCCAACAACTCACTAGGGTCTTTTAAATAATGCAATAGGCAAGAAAGATTCATTATATACTTTAGGTTTAAACCGCAGGCATTTCACAAACTTGTCTATGGTTTGTTAGTATTGCAGAACAATGCATTGTTTGTATTTAGCCTTGCCTCGCCCTACAGGCGAACTACAGGTTTTTCGCTGATCTGCCAAGCAGAGGACAATACACTATTGAGTAGAATCCGATCTTTCTTAGGTTATTTGTGTGTACAATATGCATGAGTGTTAAAGGACTATTTGATATTAATAATGATCAAACTTTGAGATTGTTCTTATCCCTAGTTTTTTATTTAGAAATGAAAGACGTTATTCAAAGTTACTCCTTAACTATTCAGTTTCTCTTACAAACCTTTCTCTCACCACATGCTTAATGGCCATCACAGCTGTGAGTGTTTAATTAATCAAAAAGTGAGCTTTCTAATAGGCTAGAACTAATGACTAAAAGATAGCACCAGAATCACTCATCACCCAGTCTGGTAAATCAACTTCTTGATCAGCCAGTGGCACACGTACATCTACAGTAGAACTACAGTAAAACACACTAACCCGTCTAACGGTGCATAAACACATTTTTACGCAGTTACAATGGAGTTCTCTATACTAGGTTTAGTTCATATGATAGAAAAAAGAGAAACCCGACAAGCATTATGATTCTCTCATACAGTAATCCCTTGTCTTATTGCTTCTTCATTGTGTAAGACGTCCTTGAGTCTTGAGTAAATATGAGGAAAAGATTATCAGTTATCTCTTGCCACACCTGTAACAAGGTATCCGTTCACTTCAAGCGTGTCGAGCTTAATTCGTAATCAAATAGCATTGAAACGAAGACAGAGTGGAGTGGATATTCTCCTGCCAATCAAACCTCAGCTTTGTTTGGAGTGAAAGTCACCTTTCCAGATGCCTGGATGCCGGCTCTTCTGCCACCCACACGCACACTGCCTACACAAACGCTGTGTATTATACATAACTGCACACATACCTCCTACTCTGTGCAGTGTGAGGAGCCTTCTGTCAGTTTCCACTCATCAAAAGGTATTGGGTTGACACTTCTAAATGCAAACAATATAAGATGTGCTGCATGACTCTCTAATGAGCTTGGCAACAGCTTCCATTCCACAAATTATACTTACATGCACACATACACAGATGCACAGTAACCCACGCACTGCAACGACGTGCTTTCCTTCATCTCCCAGCATCTTCTACGATGCGAGTACATTTATGCAGTTTAATGTGAAAAAAAAACATATTTGGTGCTACTGTTTACTTGGATGGTATTGTAAGTGTGGACAAAGAAGTTAATAAAATCACCAGGTTCCTGTTCTGCAAGCTTAAGTTGGCCCCGCCACCCACTGTCCATAGCCACAACCTCGCCTTTCACATGTCAGCCTTGACAAGCCTCTGACAGCTGCCCCCTAAAGGTACCTTCTGTCAAATGTGACATTTGCGACCATTACACACCAGCTATGCCTTGTCGCGAGTTGAAAAGCTCCAACGTGTGATTTAGAGGACAGAGTTAACTCCCACCCACCCGACAGAAGCAACGAAAAAAGCATTCGATTGCCAAGAAGACTGGCTAAATGGTGTTAAAGGTAGAGAACAGAAGGTCTTGTATAAAATGGAAAGCCAGTATCATGTGATGGTCAGGTCTGACAGGTAATTACAGAGAGGAAGTGGTGGTTTAGATCGGGGGCGGTTCTCCTTACTTGGTGATTAACCACACGGTTAATGGATGCAAACTGTTCAACCCTTCATGAAAGCAGTTACATGTTTTGTGGGTAATCAACCATACTGACAAGACTGGTCTCCCCTCAAAAATAACCCCATAGGCTGTTGTACAGGCAGCAAAATACAGCTCATGCATGTTTCTGACTATCCAACACTGTGTGAATGTATAGTATAAATGACGGAACTTCTGTTATTGGTCAAACTGTCTTTTAGAACACCTTACCCGGAATAATTTGCCCTAAATCTAGATCAATGGACTGAAGTTGATGAAACTGCACCTTTTTTATACATGTATGTATGGGGACGTGTGCTCAATTTTTAGACAATCTGCTCTGTATGGCGAATCGCTCATATGAGTTGTTATGACAAACGCCCTATTCCGTAATTTATGTTGGAGGTCTTGTTGTACTGACATGTCACTAGTGCGCTGTTAGAGATCTGTCATCCATTCACATTTCCTTTGCTGCCATTTTGCCAGTCACATTCGCCGTCACTGCTCTTGTTTTGACCATGAAAACATGGAACATAGAATAGTGTCCAGAAAATGAAGCAAACATCAAATGTGTGCCTCTGTGATTCAATAGACAAAGGCCACTATTAGGTATTCATGATGTGTCAGCTGGCTCTTGACCTTGGTTCTATTTCTTATAAGTGGCAGAAAGACTTTCTACCGGGATCACATTTTCCTATGAATGGCTGGAAATGTTTGAGTGTGAGCCAGCAGCCCCTCCAGGAGGGAGGTCAGCTAACCAATGAGAAAGGATCAGAGGTGACATCCTGAGGGAGGAAGCCCTGGACACTCTGGTCCTCAACAGAACCTGTCAACAGTCTGATTAATACATGTGGCGGATCAGAGACAAAGAATGTATAAAAGAACACCAATCCTTTCTGTACTGCCTCTTGTGTACTGCCTGCCCACATATCAGACATTAATCAAGGTGGAAAAGAATTGTTTTCTCTCTACAGCGTGGCACAAAAAAAATAAAACTTCATCTGTGTCTGGGGCAAAGGGAGGGGTAATGTTGCGTGACATTCTCTTCATATCGCTGAGCTAGAGGTCACCTCCCGGCACTGAGAGAAAAGAGAGAGGGAGAAAAATAACGCTCTCCATCTCTCACCTGCTCGCCCACTGTGCCTGCATTCATCAATCCTCTCCCCCTTTCTCTGTTCCTGTCCTTCCATCTATCTGGCCTTGTGTGACACACACACACAGTAACAGTGTACCAATATTGCTACCTGTGCCATCAACACAAATTGACTCACATGGCTGGTACTTTGATTATCACATGGGCAGACCAACATCAGCCTCCATAATTGAACCATAAAGCAGCCTGACTATGCTAACAGCAAATCAGGGCTTTCATTTTATTACCCAGAATGCTTCGCTGCTGTTATAATTGCTCCTGAGCTGTGACTCAGAACATTTTGCAAGTTAAATGTACACCAATTAATTAATTTGATTGGTGGAAGATTGGTGAGACTTCAGTGAAAAGGTATATCATTTTAAAAATGTTTTAACAGATCGCTCACATTAAATTGCTCACATTAAATTGCTCACATTAAATTGCTCTTGGGAAGCTATTTGTAGGTATGGACATAATTTGCAAGTGTGTTTCTTTTTCTATGTGTCAGAACCACGGTTATTTCTGCACAAATGGGATGAGTCATATTAGATTGACAGAATACAGTGCTTTTACAGTCTTCCCGCATTATAACTTGTGAATGATCTGCATACTTATCTGAATCACTGACATCTAAGGGTAAAAATAGATGGAATCCCACCTCTTCCGCTTGTGTCACAGGATTGAAATTAAGTCCAAAAATAAAAGCGAGGTTGGAGGGCAATAAATGAGAATATATCACAAGAGAAAAAAAAAGGTTTTTATAATGTTCCTGTTGATGACAGTACAACAGTGCATCCATTACCAACCACTTAAAGGCCGCAACCAGAAGCCTAACATCCATCTTCTTTATTACTCCTCAATAGCTCCGACCTTTTGATCCCCAAAGTACGGCTTATGGACAATAGCCTCTACCTGTGAGTGAAGTACAATCAATACCTGGAGAGCTTTATGTTTCTCTGCACTGTATGAGAGACCACAGAGCACGTCCAGAAAGGAAGATGGGGGGCTATGAATGGTGGAGGGAACTGACAAAGCAAGACGGATGACTGACAGGTAGGAACTCTCTCTCACACACACACTCAAGAAGAGGAAATGATTCAAGTCAAGTGCAGTGCTGGGAACTCCACCTCTGCATAAAAAGCTGAGCACACGAGATGGCTATATATCACTCCGTCCACTCATTGCAAACTCTCTTTATCCGGCCCTCAATAACGGAAAGGAAAGAAAATGGAAATTAAATACCGCGGCACAGCGAGGGATGTTAATCAAGAATAAGAGTAATGCTGGGGTTGGGCAGGGGGGGGAAGGAAAACAACACTAAATCATTGGCAAACAGATCAAGGCTCCTGTGCAGGAGGAAGTGATTCAAATGCAGACAGACGCGGAGACAAGTGGACGACGGAAGGTCAAGCACGTTCTACAGCATCTGAGCAATGGAGTCCAGGTGGAGGCCGCTTGTTCGGCAGTGCCAGGATGTAGCCTTAATTAGCTCCATGCCAGCCATCCATCTACCTTGAGCTAGATATGTCTGGCATCTAAATGTCTGTCGGTGTAATTCCTCAAATGCAGAATGGTGTTTGCTGCTTCCTTGTTACAAATGAACCTCATTGCAGAGTTTCTTGTCGTCAACACGATGCCAGGGTGTTTGTTTTGGTAACTATAGAGCAAGCAGGCCTGTAATGTGATCATTACAGGAGCCAGCATGACTAAAAATACAACCAAACCAATGACAGGCCCACTAACAGCACAATAATACTTTGTCCCTGTAGGATTTAGTTTCAGCATGACAGTTAGTTGTAATCTAACCCAGTTTGTGGGTAAAACTAGCCTTCTATCCAAGCTGAAAAGGGCAACTCTGCTCGTGCACTGGACAGCCATTATCCTGACTGATGAATATGCAGTGAGATCGCTCTGCTAAATAGAGCTCCAAGGTTTCAGGACACAAGATACGCAAGTTTAATTGAGAATATTTCAAGGAGCCTAAATTACTTCTGGGAGTGAAATTAAGTGTGAATTCTCAGTATTTAGGAGAAGTGTTCAATGCCAGTTTCAATTTATGTGGCTGAGGGGCCATTTAGTCCTCCAGCATAAACAAATAAGCAGATGAAATGTCATGTTTCTCCCTGTTACATCTTTCAGGAAGACATTCTAGACTTTGCTGTGCAGTAAAATGGGAGATTCTGGGGAAACAATCCATTCCCAGATTTTCTGCCAGAGTGAGCCTCTTAGCTCGCCCACGTGCTGTGCCATTGGCGGTCAATAATCTGCCCAATGAGGAAACATTAGCTGGCATGTGGAAGAAGAAGAGGAGGATAGGGTGAAGCTTGTAGAGGATGGGCGACTGAGTGATTTGCCTTACATACAGGCCATGAGATAAGCCTCTTGGTTTCCCCCTTGGCAGATAAAAACCCCCACATTACAGTTATCGTCGCAGACAGATTATAGACTCCACTCTCTCTGTAAGTACAGGATGATGCTGGATAGGCCTTCTCTGCCCTGCTACTATTAGGAATGCTCTGCCTGCACAGCTCTCCGCTGCAATCAATCTAGTTTACAGCCACTTCAAGATATCGCTTTCACTTGACTCGCTGTGAGTAGATGTTGACCTGCCCTGTCCCTCCATCCCATGAGGGAACAGGCTGCACCTGGTTCACACCCAAGGTAAGACCTATAAATATCTTCTATAGTGGTCTAATTATGGAAAGTCAATCATATCTAGTACTACTACAACACACAGATGGAATTATCTCAAGGTATCTGCCAAATGGCTAGACCAGTGTTTCCCAAACCTCTTCAGGAGTACCACTTGTCCTGCATGTTTTATGGTAAAATGGTTAATGGACTGCACTTGTATGCCACTTTTCTAGTCATAGCAACCATTCAAAGTGCTTTTACACTACTGATCATACACACATTCATACAAAGGTGCCATCTGCTCGTCACTAACCATTCACACCCATTGGTCGTAATTTGGGGTTTAGTATCTTGCTGCCAAGTACCCTCCCGAGGATACTACCAACACCAATAAAATCAGTGGGCCACCAAGCCATCTTCTGAGCCACAGCCGCCCCTTTATGCTGCATTTCAGACAACTCAGAACCTGAACATTTCTGACCTCCTACAAGAAAAAATATAATGGAACGCCACTCAAAGTTGGAGTTCCTACTTGTGGTCAAATCCATATCCCCCGACTTCATTAGGAAAGAGTTCTTTAATGCCACGCAATGATGGCAGCACCCATGGAAGCAACTAAATAATACTTAATATAATATGGTAAATCTGTTCTGCATTTTTCAAAGTACAAGAGTGCAATGATATAAGACATGAAAAGGGTTCTTCCTACACTTTTGTCATTTATATATGTAAGGAGGCTACACTGCTGGGACTGTAAACGCCATTAAAAAATAACCGTTTATAACAGTCAGCCATGTTTTTCTATTCAAGTTTGACATTAAGTTTGGAAAACTTTGAGGTCAGAGGTCAAAAGTTTTAACTGGAACATTTTGACAAGTGAAACTGACTAGAACACAGTATTAGATCTCTCCCGACTCCGACACAGTTGATTCAATAGAATCACTCGTTTTAAACGTGATAACAAGCTAGTCCTTTGAATCCGCTGTGTTGGAAGACAATTGGTTCTCCAGGGGAGGATGTGGAAATACTTGGCTGGACCATAATCTTTTTTGTATTATCACAGGTGGTCATATTTCACCAGGTCTTTACCTGTCATAATAGAATACTAAGTGACATAAAGGAAACATGTCAATGCACATTTCAATCATGCCATGGGCAGAACAATGACTGACCAGAAAGGCCAAGGTTTGTGGCCTTGTGGCCCAGAACTATGAAGCAGAACATGGCTTCGGCTAGCCCCAAATGGGTTTGTAACCTGGGTGTACATGTGAATAACCTATTTCCACAGTGAAATGACTGATGGGCTGGGATAAGATGGCAGCGGTGTGGAGTCGAGTGGAGCAGAGTGGGAAGTAGCAGGGGTTCGCCTATCTCTGGTTCTGCTCCAGTAGTGCCTTGGTTCATCTCTACAGCCCCCAAAGGCCCCAGGGAGGAGATTTAAGTGTGTCAAGGCTCTGTGTGCAAGGAGATGAGTTAGGGCTTCAAACACACCATACGGAGACTCCATCACTCTCTGTAGTTTCCTCTCCCTCTCTCTCACTTTCCAACCTTCCGTTGCATCCCCTACTGTGCACACTCTCCTTCTTTTCCCTACTTCCTTAATCTCCACTCTTTCAACCATTCTTCCTCATTTCTGCCTGATATCTCATGTTCCCCTCCGTCTTTATGCGATATGGGAGCTGCATGCAGGGATGACTTGTGGGCACATTAGTGGTAGTGGCAGGAGGGTGGGGATGATGGTGATGGATGCCGTGTCTGTCAGTCATCAGAGCCCCGACACAGATGTGTCGGGTGAAGATGCAGAGATCTCTGAAGTTCGCTTGAACTCCACAAAGTTACTTTCTGCTGGTAAAATATGTGTGGGCGTGTGCTTGTGTGTACATGTGTATTTATGTGATACGGTGTACGCGGAGAACCAGCAGGAGGTTGCTGTCTGTCAAGCTCCCTCAGTAAACCTTCAATTTCACGTCCTGACATATTATTTCAAACAGGGAAAATGCACGCCTCTGCTGAAGCAATATATCACATTTTACCTCGGTGCACTTGAAACTCCATAACAACACAGAGCAGCTACAAGGAATAATTAAGCCAAGAAATCAGTAGTCCCACAGGACTGCAGTAAAAATAAATCATGTGTATAAAACAAGCATAGCCAATACACTGCCCTGTCCCATGGGTTCCTTCTTCTGTCAACCAGACGGAACAAACAAAAACTGACAAGGAAACCCCTGTTGACATCCTGCTTGCTGTGAGTGCTCTCAGTCAAGGAAATTACATTTAAATATTTGAAGACAACACAACCATGGAAAGTTTTTTTTCTACCTCAATAAAAAGGAGGATGGAGTCAAGCGGGAGAGCAGCTGAGCAAAGCTATGCTCTATAGATAAATGTTTAATGGCCCATACAGTGTTCACCATAGGTGGGGGGAAACGAGGCGGAGAAAATTGTTAATACAGCACTGATAAGTGAGGTATCAACCCTGGATTCAATTGAGTGGAAGATGCATTTCTTAGGATGTTTATTTTAGTAGGTTTTTGTAAAAACACAGTGGGGTGTCAGGATTCTTAAATGTGTTTCATCAGGTAAGGAAAAGTGAAATTACAGTAAAATAGGCAGAAGCCATGATGCTCTGCAGCTGCTAGACTGTAACATTTCTAAATCCTCTCCTCCTGATAGAAGTTATATCTAGTAGTCAAACCAACATAGTTAATAAGTTAAAAAAAACAACTATAACAAGCATATACAATACACTTCAGAAAGATTGGAATCACCTGTTATATTGATGTATTATCTCTTTTCTTCAAGACCTATTTTAGAGATACAAAAGAGTAAAATTCAAGAACGACCTGATATCACTGATATTATGTTTGAAATAGTTTGGGCCCGCAAAGAAAAGGAATTAAATTATTCAAACTTCCATTTAGTGGTAAGAGTGAATAGGTTTTTACTGTGATTTGTCTGCCCAAAGTATATTCACCTGATCCAATTCCACTAGTGTTAGACCGGGACTAGCCTGTTATTTCTTTTATGAAGTTTGAAGCAGAGTGTTATTTCTAAGAGGTATCATTGTCTCCCTATGTCTGAACAACTGTATACAAAAAAAACCTGGAACAAGTGCATACAATACAGCTGATATACATATATATTGATGTATTTCCTCTTTAATAATATCTATTTTACAGATCCAAAATGGTAAAATAACATCACAACCTGATATCACTATTAATATGTTTGAAATAGTTTGGAAAATAATTAAATGAATAAAAATGGAATAACTTTGCCATTGCAACAAACCCATTATTTAAAGGCGTGTTATAGGCATTATTGTAAACACTGAAATAAGAACCGTTTCCTGTTTAATATGTGTTTTGCACACATTTTGATGCCATACTTTCAGTTTCCTGTACCAATGACTTATTTATTCTGTTTTGACTGAACTGCATTTTTTGTTCTCCAGGTATAAAACAAACCCTTCAGGGAGAACTTCCTATAACCCAAGAATATGCAGCAGTCCTCTCAGTAATGTCACCGTACGAAAAGTCACCGTATCCTGTGATTCCAGACTTTTAAACAGTAGTAAATGCTGCTTTATATTATGATCTTTTCATTCTTATAATCAGGGCAGAACGGGCAGTGGTGTGTAACACAGGCACTATTCCTGGGTGCTTTTATGGGGGGAATAATGTAATGGTTGGTGTATTCCTGCTAAGCCATCACAAAGCAGGGTTCACTGTCCAGTGCATGTCCGAATACACAGTATATAGATCGAATAAGCTAATATGACCCCAAAGTTCACAGTGCAAGGAAAACTTTTAGCCATAACCCATTAGCAATTATGCCAACATGAGCAGACAAGTAGAATAGCTAGAAACACATCCAAGCTGCTGTTACACATCTGAAAATATCACTAACATGATCACCGAGTTGGTACGTTTTTCTATGCTTTGAATATTTCATTCTAACCACAGCTATGCCATCAAGTTATTGGAAGAATCTGGCCTCAAGGACCAGCAGAGAAGGAGGGAGCCATGAAAGTTGTGAGGACAGATACACAAATTCAAAATGATGTACTTTATTTTGTAACTCATAAAGTCCTTAAAACATAATTTTACTTTACATAAATTAAAACGCTGTAAAGTTAAACTATGTTTTAGATCTTTTTGATTAGACCAAATGAATTTGTTCCCATCTGCAAAGACTCCTGCTACTTTATCATTTACTGCAGTTGTTCATAAATATTTGAATAGACACATTTTTTCTCGTTCTTTATTCAGTTTATGTCTTATCTTTTCAATTAATCTTCTACATCCCTGCAACCGCTAATGCAATAAGAAACTTCTCCTTTTATGCCTTTGTTCTAAACAGTTGCATATTTGCAAGTGAGGATATCTTATCGACATTTAAACGCACCGGCAAAGGCATTGTGTGTCTAATAAAGAGCCTGAGGTCATGAGTTTTGAGATGTCATTTAGTGGAATTTATGGAAAGACCTGTCCACTTTTACAGCACGATATAATATTTGATCATATTTTAGCAGATTTTATCAGATGTGCTGGACAGCGTCATTGGGAAAGTTGAAATCTGAGGTTGTATGTGGTTAATGTAAGCTGTTGGATTGGTGGGGGGGGGGCTGTGGGGGGCTACGTTCACATAGTCGCAAAGCTGATGAAAGCATTTTCCTCTGCTTCCTAAAACTCCTTCGGGTTGGGTAGAGTGGCAGAGGTGGCGGTTTTTCAAAGCATCAGTCATGCATAATACAAGCCACTTTGTTTATTAATGGCGAGCACTCCCAGTGGAGACTATAATCCTTGGCGCGGGCACCCAAGTCGCACCGCTTTAATATCTGACGGCTAAATAATTAAAGCCCGCTTACATCACCGCACCCTCTGAAGATCTGGCCCCCTCGTCTCTGCCATCTACAAAGCCAAGGCGTTGCCCACGCCGCGGTGCACTCCCACTGATGTGCCTGCGGTGCTTTCATGTGCCGTGGCAGGGAAGGTGGGTGGGAATGAGAGAACATCCCCGCCACACACTACAGAGTAAGCATGTCACCTCCCCTGAGTTAAATGCCAACTTTTAACAAATTTTCAGACAGCTCAATCTCAAGAAGGAAACAGTTTATTGTGAAAACCCAAGAGAAGCTGTGATTCAACTGCACCTGGTGCTGTTGATGAAAGCTGATATTTAGCTTGAAAGGACAAATTTTCAAAATATAATTCATGAGAAAAATGCCAATACCACCATCCTTGCAAAAAAGCTTGAATGCCATTCCCAGTCACGGCTGTTAGTTTGTGACATATGGATTGGTGCCTGGCTTCTCTTGCTTTGGAAGGGCATTAATCAAAACGGAAGCGGAGCGGGATCCTCAGCACCTCGGCCAGACAGAGTGCCATCTTTCCTCTCCCCTCTCCGTCCTTCTTTTTAATAGAAAAGCTATGAATGGCTGTGTTGGGCGCAATGCGTTTATCTGGTCCCCCCGCGGTTGTGTATGACACCTTATTTCGTGTCGGTGCCCAAAACACGTGAGATCAAGACAGGGCAAATCAATTTCACTGGCAAGCAGGAAAGATGTGCTCCCGAGCTAGCTAGCTGCATGTAGGAAGATTGCAGAGGTGATCCGTGTACTGGTGAATGTCAAACTATTCTGAGCTTTATTTTGTCCTAACAAGAAGGTTTCCCTGTTACTTCCATCTCACGCTAATAGATTAAGGAATAAAAGGTGAAAATACCATTGCATACCACTAAAGAGTACTTACACAAATCACTGATTATGACTGATTAGGCATAAATGTTGTATTTCCACCCAAAAATATTTATTTTTTATTTATATCAGTAGTATGAATTATTATTGTTAACTTTTTACAGCTCAAATTAATGTCATATGAACAGTCATTTTCAATTTGCTATTTTCTTAAAATCAAGTATACATTTTCTTCCACTTAGCCAGGGCCGGACCGCAGGGGCAGCAGCAAGGGTCCAGACTTCCCTGAGGCGCTCCCAGGTCTGGGAATATAAACCCTCTCCAGTGTGTTCTGGGTCTTCCTCTAGGCCTTTTACAAGTTGGACATGCCCAGAAAACCTCCATTGGGAGGCGCCCATGAGGCATCCTGGTCGGATGCCTGAAACCACCTCAACTAACCCCTTTCGATGGGAAGCAGCATCGGCTTTGTTCCCGAGCTCTGGATGTCACCCGATGGAGGAAACTCATTTTGGTCACTTTGTTAGAAATTACCGAAACTGAGACAACTTTCTTGAATTGGTGGTTTTGCTGCACATCCTGCTGCATTTGGCCTCTGAGTGACCTACAGCAAGCAGTGGTAGCCAAAACAATAGGATGACAAGCCTACATGGATCAGTTCTAAAGGTGTCAGCGTATAAACACTCATGTGGGAAAGCAGGACAGCCACAGAAGAGACACTCATAAGCCACAAACTGAGCAACTGTGAGAGTACTGCTGGTAGCAGACGACGGGGATGTTGATTCAAACTGCTGCTCAGAGCTGCTTGATACGCCCACTTTCCTGCATTACACTTCATAAACTATCAAAGAAGCACTGACCTGAAGCCAAGTACCAAACAAGACATAAAGATGTTCTTGGAAAAAGTTGTTAAACAAACTCCCGCAATGGTGGGCTCAACAATGAAAATCTCCAAAATAACTGAAGTTGATGACACGCCCGCTCCATTTTCTGTCTTGGCAGTTTTTAAAAAAAGCCTGGCACACTTATATAGATTCCCTTTCACAACAGCACAAATGCTCAGGTGTAAAAAGGGGGTTGGGAGGGTGGAGGTGTGAGGGCAGGACAGAAAATGTCAAACCAGCAAGCTTATCTTAACTGGCCAGAACACCTGAGGCGTCCTTTCGGTTTCTCATCACGATGTGCGTGTCCGTGCATGTGGTTGTGCGCCTTGGATTTGGTGTGGAGGGAGAATAATGAATACTAATGGCGTTCTCTGAAAGAGAAGGGTTGTGACTTGACTCTCAAAGGAAAGCGCTCAACAGCTCTCCCCCTCAACATCCCTACACACACAGATGAGCGCACACACACATTGCACCTGACCTCCCCCTGCAGCCCCGAGATAAAGTGGTGATTATCAAACATAGCAGCTTGCCATTAGAACAGTAACCAGTGATATAGGCCATTGGTGAAAGAAAAAGGACAAGACTTGAGGAGAGAGGGCCACACACTGGGCGGGTTTTCAGTAAAGATGGTGGTCAGACCTCGGGAGTGTGAGGGCTAGCGGCGATGCTTGTTCAGGGTAGGGCGGATGGATGGGTGGAGGCAGCAGCTGACCTCATCTGTATGCGTGTGCAGTCGAGCAAAGCAAACAACGCACAGAAGACTACAAACAAGCGACTGTTCTCCCGCAGGAAGTGGACCGGGGCGCGCAGAAAATCAAGAGACAATGAAAAATGGAGATGATGTCGAGAAGTTAACGTGAACTGAAGGTGACTGGAGAGGAAAGAGCGGTTCAGAACTGACAATGGAAATTAATGGTATGGTAATTATATGTCCAAGTTAAAAAAGGTAAAGAAATCCATACCAGAAGTGACACTGGGGAATTGAATTTATACAGGAAGGTTAAAAATGTGTGAATATATGATATCACCAATTACTTTAAGGGCGCTGCACAGTGAGGGAGGGTTGCCATGATTACGAAACACCCTCTAATTAACATCTACACAGTACATGTCAATGAAGGACCCTTCCCTTAGAGGTTATTTCACACTGTAATTGAATGTGGACAAACACTTTTGCCATATTTGCATTCATATATTGCACCTCATATTGCACTTTTATGCAATGAATACATTTATTAAAAGTAGCCCTCCATTTTTTTTTCGCATTTTCCGTTTTCAATGCTCATTTTTTTGCTTCAAGCCATATTTTCAATATGACAAACACACCAAAAAAAACGGGCCTGTTTTACCTCAGCAAAGCAATATTATTGTCTTTTTTTCTTCTCCTCACAATAGCAGCCTTGCTGTAAACAAAGCTTTGCTGGAGAGATAACAATGGATGTGTTTTCCTTTGACAGGCAGGTTGCAAGTTTGAATATAAAAGGAAAAAAAAATGTGTGATGTGCAAAAGATAAGTCACACAAACACACACAAGCAGAGCTGACGAGGGGCCCAGGTGTAGCTGTAATTATGATCTTGTCTGAATCTTAAATCATTTGAAAGTCTGAGGTGATGAAGGTCAACCTTTCTATTTCCTGCCAGTTCCCACAAACACACCTGGGGTTGAGTCTGTCCTCAGTCTCCTAGTGGACCAATTACGATGGACAGGGCAAGAGGTGAATGAGGCGGATGATTCTTGAAATTAAGCCATTGTGGGATTTCCAACATGGGAGCATTTCTTTGCTATTCAAATTTGTGCGCATTAGAAGCGCATGCAAATGCACACATGTATGTACACACCAGGCCCCCAGTGGATATACTTCGCCCACTGCCAAGGACAAAGTGATCCACCCAGCAGTCAAATCTCTTGGAAGCTCTCCATCTAAAACATCAAAGACAGCCTGAATCAAAATTAGCTTTTTAATCCCTTTAGCCCTATGCAGGGGGTGTTCAGGTATGGATTACCTCGCATGGCAAACATTTCCTCTCTCTGTCTCCAATCCAGGGTCATGAAAAGTGTGCATAGGTGTTTGCAAGCACAGATGTGTTGATAGATGAGCGATGAATGGAGCCAGACACACCAACAGAAAGGGCGGTCGTGCCACTGGTGCGAAAGAGTGATGATCACACATATAAACAAGCCCTGGGCAAAGCTTATTGGTTTATATTTGGAAATGATGTAGGCAGTTCACACCTCAGCGCAATCTTCCTCTAATTGCATTGCTAGTGTATCCATGCATGCACTGTAAATATCTTATAAGGAACAGAACTTCAAATGCAACACATCTATAGAGCTCAAAGCTCATAAAAGGGAGCCATCCCCTGCAACACAGTCCAATTGGAATTGCTTCTCCGAGCAAGGAACCAATTCGAGGCTACCTGAGGAGCCTGCACATGTGTATGTGTGCAGCGTGTTTCTTATCACTGGGCAGACAGTTCAAAGATATGCCACAATTCAGCGGTCAAGAACCTCCAATTAGCTGTAATCAGAGCAATGTGGGTGAGACTCTGCTGCATCTGAATACACAGTAATGACCTGCTTTACATACAGAAAGCTTCAATTGGTTGCTGTCTCCGACTGACAGAAAGAACCCTATGAATCGGGCAGCTCTACATCCATCACAGCCACTAATGGTAACAATGGAGATCTTTAATCAGTGGCAAATGCTGGGTTCTAGGCTGTGGCCCCAATTACTTACCAATCACTTTAAAGAAGACAAATGCACCTCATGACAATAGCTGTTCTTGAAAATGTCGCATTCAAGAAAATGGGAATTAGGGAGGTTTCCATTGACTGATTTAGAGCGAATAAACAAAGATTGTGCAAGAAATAATACATTAGAAGAAGAAGAGATTGCAGAAAAAAGAGAAAAAAAAATAACACAAAATAGGTTGCTAGTGGGACATCTTCAGGAACTGGATCCAAATGAACAACTTTATCTTTCATGTCAGCTCGTCTTGACCGGCAGAGCGGAAACAGCCAATCAGTCATGAGTTAAATGTTCGCTACGTCAGAACCCTATTCTGAACAAGTGTTTCCATTTCCTGTTTAGCACATTAACTTTTTTTTCGAAAAAGATAAAAGCCACCTTAAGCAAGCTTACAAACTTTTCTGCGCAATTTTGAAAGTTTTATCTAATTTTGGTGTTTCTGTCAAGCTTTTCTCATCTTGTTTGCTGAGAAATTCTTGATTGAAATGTGACTAACGCTGTTGCACCTAAACACAAGCTGGCTCCATTTAATTGCTAACTATGGCGTGCATACAAAATTTAAATCCAATTTACTTTACATTTCAGTCGAATTTGAAATATAAAATCATTATATCTGCTTTACTGTATGTGTGTATGTATACATTGGCAGGTGGGCGCCAGCAAGAAAGTGCAGCACAGCCCTGCAGGAGCTCATCCAGACAGATGTAGCATAATAATGACAATCTGGGAAGAGAGCAGCAGATAACGCCTGAGCCTTGAATCTCATAGGCCTGATATGCTAAAACCCAGCGGTGGGTTCAGGGCCATAGTGACAGCTTAATGGATGCTAGGTGCCTTCTATCCTAGCAGACAGTACGGCTTGCTTAGCATACCGTGCACAGGCAGGTGGAGGGCTTTCTGGAGCTTATGTGAGGCCTGACCAAGGTAGTGGTAATGCATTTGAGCCTGTGTGTGTCTGGGGTAGTAAAGGTGCTACTACAGTGTTATGACAATGACACCCAGTTGAGAAACTGTCTACTGAAAAAGGCTCTGAAGCAAGTGGGCTCTTATCACTGAGTGGGGTATTAGTGTTGGTAATAAGCTGTGCCACTTGGTTGACAATACATGGAGAGCTGGTATTTGAGACAAGGACTTGATATGCCAGGCTGTAATGGAAGTATTTATGATGGCGATTGAAATTGACTCCCCACACAAGAGCAGCGTTTTAATGTGCGTGTGCTGTCTTATAGTAGATAATGAAAATGCTGGAAGTGTGCTACTAAAAACAACACAAACCGAATGAGAAACAGCAGTGTTTGCCGTGTAGGCGTACATTAGTAACTGCTACAGCATACTGCCAAGGGGAAAAAAAAATACAGCCAACCAGCCAACAAAATAACTTCTCCATCATAGCTGCTTTGCCAACCAACATATACTTCGTCATGCATGACTGTCAAATTTGAGCCCAAACACATTGGATTGACAGGTGGGGCCAGAGCTTGAGCTCTAAGTTTGTTATGGAAATGTAGCCTTTGCCTTTTCACAGGGCAAACATACCATTCCTCCAGCAGGCCAATATCTTCTGACAGCCATAAATCCACAGAGAAAGCCAGAGAACATTTTTATGTTAATTATGTCAATTTAAATAGCTTAGCAACTCAAGATGTGAGAGGTGCAATCCAATTATCCAAGCTAGACAGAGGAGAAGGCAGGAAAATAAAAAAAAGAAATCGCAAAGAGAAGAGGGCTGCAGTTTGAGCTGCCATTTGAGAAGATAAAAACTGCCTTTGTGCTGTTAATCAGTGTTCTCTCTGTTGAAGTAGCATGTGCAACTAGGATTGTACTTTATATAACAGCATGATAGGTCTACATCAGGATGGAACACTGTCACATCATAATTTATGATTTAAAGTGCCTCAATTACTGGAAAACAGAGATGGATCTGATCATCACTGTGTGAACAAGCGGATTTGAGTTTTTATTAGTGGAGGTTTTTCAGACATGATTATGACTTAGACTGCACAGAACACCAAAGATAATCCTTCTTTCCCCAAGGTCTTCAGCATGGAGTCATTCTTTCATTTGACTAAATTAATGACACTTATTTAGCAGCTCACATAGACATCAATGCAGGCAAATCCTTCAGCTGCATTTAAGTGCAAACCCACTGCCTGCTCATCTCTTGGTGAAAAATATAATAAGAACATCTATTTATCACGTTTTCTTTACTTTATGTGCATTTTATGAAGTGTTATACAGTACCAGTCAAAAGTTTGGACACACCTTCTCATTCAATGGTTTTTCTTTATTTTTATTATTTTCAGCATTGTAGAATAATACCGAAGACACCAAAACTATGAAATAACACAGTTCAGGACTTAATTTATGGAATTTCTTGCCTTGGTGTGTTTGAGGTCATCAAAGCAAAAGGTGGCTACTTTGAAGAATCTAAAAATATAAAACACTTTTTTGTTTACTATATAATTCCATATCTGTTCGTTTACAGTTTGATGCATTTAATATTAATCTAAAATGTAGAAAATATGATACAAATAAAGAAAGAACTTGGTGTATCCAAACAGTGTTTCAGAACACAGTCAAAGGGGGACAAATTCTATGTTTAGCTTGGAGCTTTGCCATTGCTGTTAGTATTATAATAAATAATTTTATGACAGGCTATTTAATCATGTTATCTAGTTCTATATGACAAGGATATAAACCTCATATTTCACTGGAAATGACCAACATAATCAAAGGAAACCATCAACTAAAGTGTGACCTCAGAATGAAATGACAATTAAAGGGTGTGGTGAACCTTTAAACCCCCAGCGGACACCGTAGAAATGGTTAGGTCATTGATTTCTCATTAACAAGACACTGAGAGCGAACCTTCATGTCTCCTCTATGACACAGGTTAGCCCTCATTTGTGTGCTCAGTCACACTTTGACTGTGAGGACTTGTGCGCATGCAGCTGTGGGCTGGGAGGAGAATATGGAAAGCCATAAATCCAATGCAGTACTGAACACCGGGGACGAGGTTGTGCGCTGATGATGTCTATAGAGGCTTACCACAGCCAATCGACCGCAAAGGGCTGTGTGAGGCTCCTCTGCTCATCTGACATCGGATTGATTGATACAGATTACAGGTATAGTGAGTCAAGAGAGGAGAGAAGCGAGAGGGGAAGGAGGGAGAGACAGACGGACAGACAGACAGACAGAAGTAGTGCTTGTTGGAGAAACACTAAGTGGATGCAAATGGAACAACATGAGCATGAACATGCTGAGGAATCAATAAATGCTATTAACGTCCTCCTGTCAAAGTAATGTACGTGAAGGGTGTTGAAAAGGAGCAGGAGAAATAAATACAGAGAAAAAGGAGAGGAGAGAAATTGCAGTGGAAAAAGCTCGGGTTGGGGAACATCAAAGGAATCATCAGAGTGAAACTCTGCCTTGTCCCTGACAGCTTAGGCTAAGAACAGCGCAGCAACTGATGCACCACAGAGCACGGAGCCAAAGACATATACTGTAGAAAGTAGGACAAAATGAGTAGTGCGCAGGCAATTATCAATGGATTTTCCCGAGCACACAATGCACCATGACACACTGCATGTGAGATTTAGCATCTCAACATCCAGTCAAGGCCATTCTTTTTAAGTGGCTGCCATCATGCGTCAACAATTACTATGGGTGGTGATTACATGAATTTAAATTGGCCACAGTTCAACACATCAGTAGACCCAAGATGGCTGCTGAGCTTGAAAGGCAAGTAGCGGGACCCAGCTGGCTGGAGATGTGCAGCAAAAAGCCCGGAAGGGAACAGCCCCTGGAAACATCATCCAATTTTCGGGGCGTGATTCAAGATACTGGCCCGTGGGGAGCTGAGGCGGGGAAGTTGGTCACCAAGGTCTGGCCCATCTCAGTCTTTCCAGAGATGACAGAGATCAATAGACGGATAAACCAATTGCCCAGGCTCATGTACTTAAATTAGAGATCATTGCCACCACAAATCAACCCCTTGAAGAAAATTAACTCCCACTGACCCCTTGAGTCCAACTCGCAAAGTACTTTAACATGTAGCTCAGCACAATCATTCAAGAGAAAGTGATGATCTTACCATGGCCCCCACGTGTAAGAAAGGGCATCCGGTTGATGGCAATGGGCACAGTACCATGCTTGTTGTGGAAGTGGTGGACGTGGTGGGTGGTACTGAGGGAGGAGGAAACTCGGGCTGCCACGGCTGGGCAGGGGAACACCAGCAGCGCCAGAGAGAGAACCAGCCGGAACAGGAAGGCCGGACTGGCCCACACAGCCGGTGACGCCACCGCTGGCCTGGGTACCAGTAGCAACCCACCGTCCACCTCCACTTCCACCTCCCGCTCCATGGGGGCGGGGCCTGACAGGAACAGAAGGCCCCTCCCCCTCATACGAAACAAACAGGAAGTGAACATCTCAAATGAATCCGGGGCCCATGATCCCCTGCTTTCCAGCCCGGGGAGGAAAAGAAAATACGGATTACAAAAAAAGCCAAGAAAGAAAGAAAAAGATCCTTGATTGAAAATCCCAAAAATGATTGGAAAGAAAAAAAAAATTACAAAATCCTTCCTGAAAAGAAAGACCCCAAAAATCCTCCAACAGTCTAATGATGATATCCAAAAGCTTCTGTCTGGATCCTTGAGAATAAAAACAACTCCCACTCCTCTCCTTAAACAATTAAACCTTTAGTGGAAAACTTAACCTCTTTTGTCTACTTCCTTGGCACCCTATAACAAATAATCACAGCTTAGCAGCACCGATTTAGCAAACACAAGACTCCATTTTAGCTCCTTGAAAAATATATTGTGTACAGCTCTTTTAGTTAATTGTTCGACAGGGCTTCCTTCGCCTTGGGGAGATCTTCAGAGGGTTTCTCCTCCCATAAGCCGATCCTCCATCGCGAAGAAAAAGACTCCCGACATCCCTTCTGAGCTTTTTGGAGACAACTTAAACGAAGAGCAGCAGGATAGAAAAATACATCAGCCAGGGTGCAAAAGGGAGAGGCGAAGAAAGAGGGGCAGAATCAAGGGTGCTGAGATGAAGGAGCTACCAAATCCTGTTTCGGGGCTTCGAATCCCTGAAGGAGCTCCGAAACCCGTTCAGTCTGCAGCCGAGAGCGGGAAAACAAGGGATGGATGAATAAATAGAATGCAGGACTGGGGAGAAAAAAGGGATGGCGAGAGGGAGGACAAAACGTTTGGCTATTTCCAAGTGCGGCGGTGGTGAATTCCCTCTTCTCTTTCCTGACAAATAAATCAATATGGGTCATGGAATGAAGAACGGCACCAAGAAGACACCATAACAGGATTAAACCATAACCAAAGCTCTGAACCAGCACAAGAGTGGTTAATGTCCAGTTCAACAATCCTCCAATCCTTAGACTTGAAGCTCCGTCCTACTTGTGATTGCTCTTCACCCTCTGAGAATAGGATTCAGTTTTCTGTTTCCCTTCAAACACAGCTTGCCAGGGCGGGAGACAAATGAGAAGCAGCCGCTGGTCCTCTCGATGGGGCTCCGACACGGGGTGCTGCTGCTGGCTTGCTGAGAGAGTCTGACGATGCTGCTGCCGCTACTGCCGCTGCTGCCTCTGCTGTGAAATTCATGCTAATTGAATCAGAAGCTGCAGCAACGAGCGCATCCTTCCTGCCCGCACAGTTCTCCCTTCTCCTTTTTCCTCCGATCAAGTCAGCCACCCCCCCCAAAGGCACGCGCACATGGCTCTGTACCGGGCAGGGCGACAAAAACACCACGAGTCAGGGGCAGAAATAGAGCCGAAAGGGAAAGGTGGACACACTCGGATCCTGTGAATGCACAGACGGTGACTATGATACATAGGGCAGAGCAGAGACAGAGAGAGAGAGTGTGTTTGTGTGTCTGGTTGGAACGGCGAGAGGAGAGAGAGAGAGA